>CAJNIZ010043719.1:14543-25143 GCA_905231905.1 Symbiodinium pilosum | reverse complement strand
TATAACCCTAATATAACCCCTTATAGAGTTAAGGTAAGCATCCCCAAGCCCGGAAGTTCCAAGCTCGAAAGCTTAAACTTTTCACGCCCAGAGTCCTTGAGCGTCAAAAGTAGATTTGCCTATGTGCCAGCAGTTTAGTGCTCTAAACCCTAAACCCAAGCCCTTCAAAAGGTAAGAAAAGAGTTTGTGACCCTTCTTGGGTTGCTTGTGGCGTGGTTCACAGCATGAACGCCGCGTTTGAAGAGATACTCTTTTGAGACCGAGACCCTACACCCAAAGCCCTCAACCCCATGACTCCACAAGGCCTCCCTAGCCTCAGTTCTGTTTTTGCCTGTATTAGCTCTGTATTAAACTCCGCGAAGCCCTAAGCCCCTGTGTTCGCCCACACCCCTTTTGCCTTCTGCTCCCAGGCCACCATCGGAGCAGACTTCTTGACCAAGGAGGTCATGATTGACGACAAGCTCGTTACGATGCAGGCGGTTGTCAGGGTTTAGGGTTTGGGGTTCTCTGGGGCTCATGAAGCTAGGTGGACAGCTTCTGTCTATCGAATCGCCCTAGAATCATTCATTTCGGTTTAGCCAAATATAATCAAGTTCTGTATGGGGCCCAGGTTTACCTACGCCATAAAAAACCTAGGGTAGGTATATGGAGCCATGCAGAATTAATTGCGGAATTTGATCCATCCACTTTAAAGCCCCAAACAAGCTCACAACCTGAACCCCTAGACTCTGAACCCGAAAGCCCCGACACTAAATAGCTGCTACTTCCAAGATCCTAGGGTTGGCTTCGACTGTGCCAAGAACCGCACTGATGATATCTCCTCTTGCGAAGGGTTCGCAAGGGCAGTTGCACTGACACTACGACTGAGACCATGTGGATTGTTGTGGGGCGGAGTGCCCTGTTGTTCATATATATTTCTCAGGAAGTCCAAACATTGCCGCTCTGTGCAATATCCCCTGGGCAAGTTGAGCGATGGCTGGGTCCGCATGCACAATTTGATAGCGGCTCGCTTTATGCTGCTGGTGGCCTTGGCAAGTGTTCTCCGGGTATACTGGGCCCTTGAGAATCCGGCCCGTTCGATGGTAGCACACGTTCCCAGCGTGAAACGCCTCCTGTCGATCGCCCTCCCTAACCTCAACTTCAAACCCTACCAGATCTTCTAGTACCATGTTCTTATTGGAAGCTTTTCTTTTTAAGCCAATGAGGCCTGAACCGTGAACCCCAGAGTGCATGTTGGGGCGTTATTCCTTGATTCCACACTCCTTTAGGGACCTTGTGAGCTCTAGAAGGTAAACTGGCTCAACCATCCCTAATCTTGGGAAACCCCAAACCCTAAACCCTATATGTCTCTTACATGTCCCCTATAACCCCCCTTTAACGCCACCCCTAATTTTGGGAAATCCCCACATTTGTGGTAGCAAAAGCTTTCCCTTTCATTTTGACGCCGCACCGCACTTAAGGTATGAAACCTCTTCGCTGACCAACACCCAAACCCCATAGGGTTTAGGGTGTAGGGTTTCCTCATTCTAGTAACTTAATTTATGTAAATTCCTTAACAGCACCCCTGAAAGCTTAGCACTGCCGGGCCCGGAACAATAATCCTCTTAAGAATCTAAGCTTCTACGGTACCCGTCGCAAATTCACATGGAAGCTAGAAAGGTGCCCATTTGAGATTGCTATCTTTGAAATTTGCGGTTGTAGGAGATTCCATTTTAGTTGGTTTGAAGGGCAGACCTTAAAGGGACCGCCCAGGCTCTATCCCGCCCCTGCATTAAGTGTGTGTGTACATGTGAGCTATAGTCTAATGTCCTTAAAGGTGGTTATATGAGGGATTATATATGAAAGGGGATATATACATGTAGAGATATGTAAATATACACTACATTGGGATCGACATAGGGAAGAGCAATGGGCTCACTCCAACGGCCTTCGGAAAGACTTGAGCACGCCTATGCCTTGCTGGTTTCTGGGGACCCGAAACCCGAAACCTTAAGGCGACCCCCCAAACCCAAGGGGAAACCTTAAACCGTTAAGCTCCTCCTGGAGCGAAATTCCCCTGAAAACTGCAGGTTTTCAACAAGTGATAAATTGGAAGCACCCAGCAAAATCCTAACATGGAACCCCCAAAAACCTTGCAAAGACTACTGTGCTTTTAAGACGGGAGGCTTTGCGGTTGTCATCTTAATTTGGGGAAGGCCGTGAAATTTTCATGCCAGCGTCTGACCCTTGAGAGCAAGATCCATAGACCCCAGACCGTGAATTTCTACAAGGATTTAGGGTCTAGGGTTTAGGGCCTCACCCCTAAACCTTGAATCCTCAGGACTTGAGATAATAGAGTGCCTACAAGAGAACCATGCACAGTTGCACGAACCGTGTTGAACTGCTACCTGCAGAACCGTCCATGCAAAAAACGAGCACCCAACTGCTAAAAAGCCTCGGCCCTGAACCCCCTGCTGTCATGGTATAGCATATGGAGGTTTATGTCTGGTTCGCCCCATGTGTGGAAACTGCGATATCAGGGACCCAAAGCGCATCATGATGTTGATAACTTACACGTTGGTGCCTGAGAAGCATGAAGTCCTGAGCTTCTCTGTGCACTGGGTTGCTGTTAAGGAACGTAAATTAAGCTACCATAATAATAATATGGGTATATGATAAATAATAGGGTCTCCTTGTTATAGGAACTCAACTAAAGCTCCTTACAAATATGGGTATATGGTATTTCATAGGGTTCCTTGTTGTAGTGACTTAATTTCATTCTCCTTAACAGCAACCCAGTGTATGCTCAGCGTGCTTGTACTCAGGAGTCCAGGCTGCCATGGGGTCTTTGCCTTTAGGGCCGCCGCTGCGGTACTCTTACTCTTAGGACGTAGGTGTGGCATATGCTAATCCCTTCCCCCAATATTAAGCGCCCCCCCCTAATATTAAGTTAATATTATATATTGTTCATTGTGGTATATTTTAGTATATTGGGCATATTTCATATCAGGGGGGTGGAGGGGTTTCATATTAGGGGGAGGGATTGGCATGCTAGGCAACAAGGGGCCCCAGTGTCATGAAGGGCCCATATGTTTGAGATTGGGTCATCACTGTTTTGGTACACGGGGTACCCTCAGGGACGCTAGGGGTATGTGGGGACTGCAACAAGACTATGGGGGCCCGGTAGTGAGCCTACTAGAGAAACTCTGGCATGGACCTATGCTTACATAGACCCGAAATCGAAAACTGCAAACCCCAAACCCTAAATCCTAAGATCCCAAACCACCTAAATGGCCTTTTCCCAGACTGTGTTGTGGGATTGAAGGCTAAACGTTCAGGTTGAGGTCTCCTTGTTGGTGATGGACTTGGGGGGGGTTCATGGGGATTACGGGTTTAGGTTTTATGGTTCAGGGTTTAGGAAAAGGAGGGTTGTAAGAAAGTGTACAGTACCTTGTTCCCCTTCCTATAGGTTTCACATACTTGTACCCATGATTTCTACTGCTAGCAGTTGTGTTCCCCAACCCCCTAGGTCAGGGGCCTATAGATATCATAATAAGATAGTAGGTTCCTAATTTCGGATGTTGGGGTTAATTGGGGATACAAACGCCGTCTTGGTAGAAACCCGACATATGGTAGTATGCGGTAGTTGTTCAAAATACTTGTCTACTAAATACTTGTTTACTAAATGTCCACGAGGACGGTTCCTTCTTTGGCTAGAACCCCCTGTAATTAATGCCTCCCCTTGTACTTAATATTCCCTTTTGGGTACATCATGATATTTTTGGGAATAATTAAGATTCAGGTTGGCAACATTTTTGAGAATGTTTAAGATTAGGGGGTGGGGCTAGGAGGTTTTCATATTAGTGGGAGGGGATTGAGGAAGTGTGTTGAGAATGTTCCTTCTATACCAGGGCCTGTAGAACAACCTTCATATCTCGGCTCCACGTACGTAAAGCTGAAAACCCCCTGTCGGCCGCAGATTTGGGATACCGCCGGACAGGAGCGATTTCAGTCTCTGGGTGCGGCACCCATAGCTTTTCAGTTGGGCCAAACCTAAACCCTCAACTCTTAGGTTCGGAGTTGAGGATTATGGTTTCAGGTGAGGGCGGTGCTGGTGCTGGTGCTGGGATACGCTTAGCGTGTATATGAGCTATAGTCTAAACTCCCTTAAAAGGGAGTTATACAGGGGATCATAGAGGGGAGCACTACAGGGGTTATACCTAAACCCTGTATTATTCGCGTTATTAAGGGGGGGTGCTAGGAGTTTAGACCTTAAACCCTAAACCCTATATTATAGGGGTTACTAACTAGGAGTTCAGACCCTAAACCTTAAACCCTATATTATATGGGTTATTAAGTAGGGATACTAGGAGTTTAGACCCTAAACCTTAAACCCTGTATTATAGGGTTTATTGACTAGGAGTTCAGACCCTAAACCCGAAACCCTATATTATAGGGGTTATTAAGGGGTGTACAAGGAGTGTAGAGCCTAAGCCCTAAACCCTAAATGCTAGGGGGGATAATTAATGGGGATACTCGGGTTCCTAAGGGGGATACTAGGAGTTTAGCCTATGGCCCAGATGAGGACTTCTTTGGAGCCCTGGTCATTTGGGCTTAGACTCACGAGTTCCGAGTGTAGAATGGATGGGTCCGCGCTTCAAGAGTCAAAGCTTGGGCAGGCTCATGTTGGAGGAACAGACTTTCGCAACTTGTGGGAGGTGGTTCTAGGGCAGTGGCAGCGTTTCCCCATCTTGTCTGCTGTTCAAGAGATTCAGAATGCACTCACAGGGCCAATGTGGGCAGAAACAATTATCAAGCTAAGCTACTTCGCCCAACTTGGGTTTTGGGCGGCCATCACTGAAAGCAAGCCTTGACGGGACGTACACAGACTTACTGTACGGGACAAAACCAGCCTATTGTGGCGGGGATTCCATGTTCTTGCTTGAGAATGTTGCAAGTCATGCTTAACTATCGTTACTAAAGCATTGAGACTGGTCTCAGGAGGTTCGCTATTGCAATATGTTGGCTAGGTAGATATTGTTGAGCCCTGTGGATTCATTGGTTGTTTTCGGGTTCCAGGGTTCACAAGTGCTTGAGGAGTACAATGGCCTCATTCTTAAGACTGCCTTCCCCTTGTCCCCTTAAACTCCCTTAACATGTATACAATATGCAGACAATTCTGGGTTCAGGGTCGCTGTTCCTCAACTCCCATGCAGCTTAACACAAGGGATTCCTGTCCCCAATGGTCTAAAGCGCGCTTATACCGGAAGTACATGGGCTGCGTTAGTTATCAGTTTCGCTTTGAACTGTGGAGGCGTCTAAGTGAGATTAAGTTCCTTTCTAGTCAGAAATTATACACGAAGAGTATGGTCTCGATTACCTCAAGCATCCACCAAAGGAAGCACTATTCACGTTAAGTGCTCAAATGTGACCTCGCAACTCTAAGCCCTCATCTGCAGATGACTGCCAGGTGTTGCCTTCTACCGTGGCGCTGACTGCTGCGTCCTAGTTCACGACCTGACTGCACGGGTCCCAGTTGATGCCCGATTCGGGTAACCCTAAGGGGTAGACAGTAAACCCTTGACCCTAAACCCCTAAACCCTAAACCCTAAGCCCTGAAATCTAATCTAGTGTTTTCAGGCTAGGGCTGACAGTTGAAGCCCAACAGTCGGCGCATCAATATCCCCTTGCCGCCGCTGGGTCTAGGGCGTAGGGAAAGGGAAAATGGGCATAAGGATTCCTATTCCCATGTGAGTAGTATTTTATTTGGGGATATTATGGTACCCAATATAGAGTAAGATTCTATCCTCCTTTTGGGGCATCGTATTTTATATAAGGAATATTATCTTACTAGGTTCAGCCACCAAAAAAAACGCTACTCATGTCATGTCCCTTTTTGGAGTTGTTGCTGTGGGCCTAAAGAAGTTTAGGGCATAGTGCTCAGATCCTGCGCTGCGCGCCTTTTGGCGCTGTAAAGCTCAGTGCTTCCCTCAGCAACTAGGTCCCCGAAGCCAAACTGGGTTGCTCTTCAGGGCTTTAAGCTAGGTTGTCATTATATATATGTATATGTATATATAGATAGATATAGAAAACAATGGGATTGGCCTAGCATGGTAACTTAATTACAGTGCCCAAACAGCAAAGCCTTCAACGCCCTCAAAGCATGCTGGCACGCCGGAGTCTAAGACCCGGAGCCCTTTTAGCCCGAAACCTGCTTCGGCCCGGTCCCGTCTTACCTCGCTTGCAACATAGCACGGTCACATGAGCTAGAGTCTAAGCTCCTCAGTTAAAAGGGGGTCTTATAGAGGAGTATTATAGGGCTAATTAAGAGAGGTAGTAGGAGTTTAGACTACAGCTCACATCATTATGCACACAGCCAAAACGAGATCCATGATTTGGGACTCTTGCAGCGGCCCAGGTGAGGAGCGTTCAAATCAGGGATTCTACGCGGTTTAGGGTTTGGAGTCCCCTAAGCAGAGTAAGAAAATATCGTCTTTTCGAGTATAACATGCGATAAGAAGCATCTGAGCCTACTTGGTTCAACCACAAAAACACACCTACGCCCCAAACTCCATATATCTTTATATGTCGCTTATTGAATTTTTCGCACTATTGCTGAAGCAGCCCCGTAAACCCTAAACCCCTCAGAGCGAACACTCTCAACTCCCCTGAGTATCAAATGGCTTGTGTACACTTTTTCCCTAAATCCTAAAACCCTAAACCCTAATCCCCAAACCTTTTTCCCTAAACCCTAAACCCCTAAACCTGCTTCCCTAAACCCTAAACCCTAAACCTGTTTCTCTAAACCCCCAAACCCTAAGCCCTAAACCCTAAACCCCTAAACTTGAGCCTAAACCCTAAAACCTTAATCCCTAAACCCTAAATCCTCTACGGTTTACAAAAAGCCCGCAGGTGCCCAAGACCTTTGAGTCCTTGGAAGTCTGGCGGGATGAGTTTCTGATCCAGGCCCGGGGGAATTCTGGGGGGTTTCAGGGATTTAGGGTTTAGGGGTTTAGGGTTTAGGGGTTAGGGCTTAGGGTTTAGGGGTTTAAGGTTTAGGGTTTAGGGTTTAGGGATGGGGCTTGAGGACTTAGAGCTAACTGGGGTAGGTAGGTTTGAACCTATGTTTTATTCTTTTTACTACCTTTAGTCCCTATTAATCCTTTTGATGCCTTTGAAAATTACGTTTTTATCGCCCCCAACTTACCCTAGCTAAGGGTTTGGGAGATCTGGTAGATTAAGGGTTTGTCTTTTTTTCAGGTTGGTGGAGCTAGGCGTAACCCCAAACCCAAAACAAGGGATTACGCAGTAAGGGGTTCGGGGTTTAGGGATTAGGGTTTAGCTATTCCCTAAACCCTAAACCCTAAACCCTAGTAGCTGGAGTAGTAGGGAACCCATGACATGATTTGTGTTTCCCGCGGGGATCACCAAGCTGTACAAAAGTGGCCATGCGGCGATGTTGCGACTTGTGCACAGTAAGAAGCTTTAGGGCGGCCACCTCGAACCCTAAACCCTAAACCTTGAACTCTAGACCCTAAACCCCAAACCCTTAAACCTAAACCCCAAACCCTTAAACCTAAACCCAAAGCCCTAAACCCTAAACCCTTAAACCTAAAGCCCTAAACCCTTAAACCCCTAAACCCTAAACCCTAAACCCTGAGGGCGGCCACTTCTTTTGAATTTGAGGCTTGGGGTGCTTTATTTGGTTCATGTGGCTTTCAGGCAGCCTCCCCGACAAGGGGAGTGCCCGCAAGCCAAGTTGCTAATGTAGACCCCTAATTAATAAACCCCCTTGCCCTTAATAAGGATTATAGTAGGGATCCTAATGCTAAGGTCCTTAAAAGGAAAGGGTTTATGAATCATGGGTCTACATTACCAACCATTGAGATTTTGGACGAACTATAGGAGGGGAGCTTGCAGCCTGGGAGTTTACCAAGGACTGTAAAAGGGATATATTGGGACCATGTGGAGTTATTAAAGGGGTATTCCATGCTTATGTAGGGTCCCTACACAGTAGCTTCCCCCCCCACTGCCTTAGATTAAACCCCTTTTTCATGGGCTCCCGGAGCTGGTTGATGAACTGCTGTTGTGTCCGAAGTGGACATTGTTTACCTTATCAATGTTACTGCAAAGAACTGTGCGCCGCCCATGGTGTAGGGTTGCAGGACTTGCCCCTAGACGCCCAGACCCACAAGCCCCACAACACCCAGCCGCCAGGGAATACTATAGGTACGTGTTAATTAGGAGTGCTAAAGTGGATATGGGGACTTCAGACTTTAGCTGATATTTCAGACTTCGCGGGCCGCTGCAATCTTAGCAATCCCTTTTTCGTAACTTACTGCCTTCTGACCCTCCCTAAATCCCAGGCCCTCAGCCTTAAAACAGCTGCGCGAATTCCGTAGCCCTTGAACCCTAAACCCTAAACGCTGACCTACATAAAGTTCTTTAACGGAAGCACAGTGAAGCTTTGCCGCTTGAGGCCAGCCCTCGCCCTTCGTCTGCACACCGTTCAGAGTTTAGGGCCTAAAGTTTAGGTGGTTGAAGGTTCAGGATTTAGGGCTTAGGGCTTGGGGTTAGAGATCTCATACAGGGATATGTAGGGGTTTTGGTGCTTTCGGCTTACATAAGGGGTTCACTTGTGTGAAATTCATTGATCTCCTGGTTCAGGATTTGAATGGAAGCAATGAGTGTATAGGGTGCTTCAAATTGATTCAAGTTGATTTTGTCATTATTTAAGCTAGGCCGCCAGAATATGCTAAGTTATGTAGCAACATCTAAAAAGACCGCTTACCACGATAGGACTTGAAAAATACTTCGTGAATTGTTTCCAACTAACTGGGTTTTTGCCCGTTTTAACGCTTGAAGTAAGCCCAAGTAGGGCGATAATACTTCAGGTTAAAAGCGCAATGATACGTAGTTACCAAGTCCAGTGAGCCCCCAAGTGCGGAGATTGTATAGGAATATTCCAGTGATTGTTAGTCGTCACCGGTTTAGGCTGTAAAGGTCTTGATGGGTGATCCCTCCACGCCCCCGGCCCGGCCCGCGTAAACGGGCACACATAAAATGGAGGGACGCCTTCTGAACTACCCTGAACTCTAAACGTTTAACCCTAAACCCGACCTGGCCTGTCAAAGTCATGTAGAAGCCTAAATGGGAGTTTCCCAACAGTGTTGGTCATTATTCAGGCCCTTCTGATTGTTTGTTTCCGGCTCCAGGAACACTAAGGGTATCCTGGTTTGTTGGAATCTCACACCCCGAACCCTTCAGCTTATATACTTGCCCCTCTCCAACTCCCAGAAGATCAGCCCCACAACCCTAAACATTTTTCCTGTGATGGCAACTACAGGAGATCCTGACAACTTTCCCTTCGTCGTGCTCGGCAACAAGGCGTGCAGCCTTGGGTTTCGGGCCTAGGGTTAGTGTTGGGTGATTTAGGGTTTACGATTCAGGTGTCAGTAAACCCTAAGCTAGTAACCCTTCAGGGCTTAGGGCAGTTTAGGGTTTGTGTGGTTGGGTCACAGCAAGCGCCCAACTCCTTTCGATCGGAGGTTCCAAGCAAAAAGAGTACCTGAAACTAACGGCACAGCCCCCAAAGCCGTAAACCTAAATCCGCCTAGGTCCCTAAACTCCAAATCTGACAACCTAAAACTGGACCACAAAAACCTTAAACCAATGCAAAGGGATCTTTTCAATTACCTGACCGCCCCGCAAAAGTACTAGCCCCCGAAACGCCAAACATTCAAGGCCCAAAGCCGCCAAAAAAAGGCCTCATAAATCTCAAAACTCCAAAATCCTGAACTTTGAATCCCCAAATCGTGAACCCTAAACCCTAGCCCCACCAAACCCCAACATCTTGAACCCTAAATCCCAAGTCCTACACTCGTAGAAGACGTACTTGAACGAAAGGCCGATCTCGAAAGCAAGCGCAAGGCCCCGGGGCATCCCGAGGGAGAGCGCTAAGGGCTTAGGGTGTAGGGCTCAGGGTCTAGGGCTGAGGGTTTGGGGTTTGGGGTTTAGGGCGTAGTGTTCAGGGTTTAGCTTGTAGTACAAGGGTTTGAGGGTCTAGCGTGTAGGGTTGAGGCCTTAGGGTTGGAGATTTAGGTCAATGGCAGTTGCAAGACTGCTTCGCAAGAGAAGTGCATCAAAGAGGTCATGTGTGTATATGTGCATATATATATATATGTGTATGTTAAGATGCATGCATGCTATTATATGGTTTAATGTAGTAAACCCGCCCACCCCTAACCTCTCCCCTCCTCCAAGCCCGTAATTCAGAGGGCCCGAGAGCCCTTAAACCCTGACCCCTCAAACCCCTCAAAACTCTACACGTCAACCCCCCAAAAACGAGCGCGCGCATCTTTCAAATGGTGTACGATAGTGCGCTACGCAGTTCCCAGTATAGAGGGAGAATTTATCTTCCTTTTGGTTATAGACTTTCTCAGATGGATCTACATTCTCCAAGTTGGTTCGACCACCAAACATGCTGCCCCAGGCGCCCTATAACCCTAATCCTCAAAGCCTCCATATAGGCCATAAAACCTTTGAACCCCAAGCACGAAATTCCTAAACCCTAAACCAAACTCCTGAATCTTAAAAGTTTCACCACCCCCCCCCCCCCAAA
>CAJNIZ010043718.1:10822-28083 GCA_905231905.1 Symbiodinium pilosum | reverse complement strand
TGGCGTCAGCGTCTTTGTCTTTCTCCGCGGAGGCATACTGACGCAGCTTTAGGCGATTGGAAAAAATGAGCTATAGTCTAAACTCCTAGTATCCCCCTTAATAATGGAGAATCAAACGGAAAAGAAAATGGAAAATGAAATGGAAACTAGGATTATATAGGGGATTAAAGGGGGTATTGCCTAAACTCCTAGTATCCCCCTTAATAATGGAGAATCAAACGGAAAAGAAAATGGAAAATGAAATGGAAACTAGCATTATATAGGGGATTAAAGGGGGTATAGTCTAAACTCCTAGTATCCCCCTTAATAACCCCTATAGTAGCCCCCTATATAATCCCCTATATAACCCCCCTTGAAGGAGTTTAGATTGTGGCTCATATGGTTTGGGCCATAATTAGGGTCCATACAAATGCAATGCAATGTATATAAGGCATTACAAAGGGATTATGGCGGTACCGTATGGTACCGTTGAAGGGATGGTAAGGAGCGGCCCTGACAAACTGTCTCCCGTTGAAAGCAACTATTGCGTGCATGGGGCTTGTATGCATCTTACAAAGTGCGTGTCCTAGTATCAGGCGATAATTGGGCTTACACGAGTTGTGTACATACACATGCATTGAGGGCACAGGTTATCCTATTTGGGATAATTATTCGGGGCGTTCGTCCAGTTGAAAGTTCAAAAGTCCAGGATACCTAAGAGCTTACAGTGTTGCCGCTGAAGAACTTCAACTAAGCTACCGTTACCGGGAAGCCATGCTATTTACTTACTTCATATTCTGTAACTTGAGTTAATGCAACCCCTTAATATTAACCCAATTGAGGCGCATGTCTGCGCGCTTCACCTCGGGCTGCGTTTATGCAGCGGGAGCTGGTGTGGAGCTTGCTGTTATGAAGCCCATCCACAATATCTGCTTTTGGAAGGAATATGGAGTGTTTCCAGAGATGGAGGACCCATCGTGCCCTATAATCGTTTCTACAGGGACTGCCAAAATTGGAATCCACCATCAGGTCAGATCCAAAGATACCTGGCACTTGTATGACACTTCCAAGGCCATTTGAGCAGCGATGTGTTGGTGGTGGAACCTAGTAAGATTAGAACATTCCCATAAAGATCTTTCAAGTAGTATCCCAAAGCAAAAAAAACAGCCATTTCTAGCTTGAAGCTTTGGGTTTTGCACACTATGAGCTGTAGAGTGGTGCGTTAGCTGCTCAATCCAGAAACCCCAAGAGGGTGCTAGGATAATTTTGGTAACCCCAACCCACAAAATCAGGCTAAGAAACTCTTAGGGTCCCCATTTTGTGGATCGTGGTTACCAAAATCCAAAATCCCCGTATTAACAATCCCGGCCTCTAATATCAAAAACCCCCCCAGCCCCTAACATTCAATACTCCATAAATGTTACCGCAACGGGAATATTTAAGATTAGGGGGGGTTTGTTTGTTTTAGTATTTGGAGGGGTGAATTACTTTTACTCAGCCCCGCGCTCCGCCCTTAACCCTCAACCCTTAAGCTGCCCAGGACCCAAAGAACTCAGCCCCCCGCGATGATTGCTCCCTGCCTGAGGAAGTCGCTCGGGCAGCTTGGGGTTTCGGGTGTTAAGGGTTTAGGGTTTAGTGTTTAGGGTTTAGGGTTTAGGGTTTAGAGTTTAGGGTTTTTGGTTCAGGGTTTAAGGTTTAGGGTTTAATTAATGCGGGAGTTTGCCAGAATTAGGGGTACCTTTTTGGGGGGTCTCAGTAATAAGGATTATAATGTTTTGGGGTCTATATTGGGGCCCCTCTATTTCGGGAAACTACCATGTAGAAACCTGATGAACTACAAATAATTAGCACTACAAACTGCAAAGCCCGAATCCAAATGAACAGGCCCCCAAATCGCTCAAAGCAGGGTAGCACGTGAAGATCCCGTGAAAAGACAATCGTCATGTTTCAAGAGCATGTTTGTAAAGGCCCTAAACTCTGAACCCTGAAGCCTACATGCTCTCGCGCGAGGCATCCTGAAACGTTGCCGAACATGGGGAGGGTTCTCAAAACCGGGGACCGTAAGGGATCCTAGTGTCATATGAGCTATAGTCTAAATTCCTAGTATCCCCCTTAATATCCCCCATAGTAGTCCCCCTATATAATCCCCTATATAACCCCCTTTAAGGAGTGCTCATATGCGGATTTTAAGGCGAGTCTGCGGGCCGCTAGCAGCGACCCCTACCTTGAAGCCCCATGGGGTGCAGGGCACCGGCAAAGGGCTGCTTTGAGTTCGGGACTCAGAGTGGATGTTGATTCAGGTGCGGGTTTAGGGTTTAGGGTCTAGGGTTTAGGGTTTAGGGTTTAGGGTCTAGGGTTTAGGGTTTAGGGTTTAGGGTCTAGGGTTTAGGGTTTAGGGTTTAGGGTCAAGTCAGTGCACAATGGGCTTCTTCGTTCAAGGGACCTGAAGTCATTGGCCCCACAGCCCCACAACCATCTGGGGACTGACTTCTGTGCAGTTGCCTTATGATACCATCCCTGTCCAAACCCAGGAAACCTAAACGTTGAACCCTAAACCAATGGACGAGGCCTATCTGAAGCCATGGCCCAGTTTCACCACGTTCCTGGGCACTGGCCCCTAGATATCCGTCGCCAGCTTAGGACAAATCAATCGCGGTTTCCATTACATGTTCCATGTCCTCTTCCACTTGATTCTTCAATGTCAGTCCCCAGGTTAAGAAAAAACCTAAGTAGTGGCGCCCATTTCATTTTCCATCGTCTTATCTATTCGATTCCCTTATCATTTTCTACTTGCGCCCCAAATCATTTCCATGTGATTCTTCAACTCTTTCCAGGTGATTCTTCAAGACTGTTGTGCCCTATATCCCCATATCCCCCTGACCCTGAGCCCTAAACCCTAATCCCTAAACCGAGAACCCTATTCCCTAAACCCTAACCCCTACACCCTAAAGCCTAATCCCGATCCCTAAACTGTTTAGGGTTTAGGGCCTAAACCCTAAACCCTAATCCCTAAACCCTACATACTATAGTAGCTTCGTAAACCTAATGCCCGAAGCCCATCAGCTGGCCTGACGAAGTCCGAAGGGTCTGACATGAGAGGCTGAAGCAGGTTGTGGGCCTGCAATGCGTAGGGTCTAGGGTTTAGAGATTAGGGTTTAGCGTTCAGGGATTAAGGTTTAGGGAGCAAGGTTTAGAGTTTAGGGATGAGGGTTTCGGGATAAGGGTTTAGTGATCAGGGCTTAGGGTTCTGACGGGTGACTCTACAGAGGGGTGATGCAGCGTTTACAGATACGTGTGTAGTGAGGCTACATGTCCATGTAAGCCGTGATGTGCGCTGCCAATGACGCTCTCACACCACGCACAAGACCTTGCATGTGCAACTACTTCCTTGAAAGCGGCGAAGGTACCATCCTACAGTACACTGCGCTGCAGTCAGCTGCACCAGTCAAGACAGTGCTACACTGCACCGGTGCCCCTAGCATACTCACAATGGCAGGGCAGCAGACAACGTCGTCACAGAATTGGCATTCTGCAAGACTGTACTACATGACATCCCACAATGATACAGAGCAATGCCCCGCGCATCCTCTGGTAGGCAGTCAAATTTATTGTCCCTTTCTGAGGCCCCGGTATAATGCGGTCCCCCATATTTAGTGTGTCCTGCAGAAAGGACTACAATTTTCACTACCTCCTACCCTAAACCCTAAACTCTAAACCTTATACCCTAAACCCTACACCCCTAAACCCTACATCACACTTGGTGGTCCCAAAGCGCCCCGCTTAGCTTACTTACTCTGGAGTTGAGCCCGTATGCAAATTCTGGTCTAACCCCTGGGGTTTAGGGTTGAGGGTTTAAGGTCTAACCCCTGGGTTATATGGGGGATATGTAGGGGATAATGGAAAAGAAGATGGAAACTACGATTTAGGGTTTAGGGGTAAGGAGGGTTTAGGGCTTAGGGTTTATCAGGGGGATCGGGGTTATCAGGGTTATTTGATTTAGGATTATCAGGCTAATTAATTATTACGGTTTATAAAGGTTATTTTGGGTAGTAGACCTTCAGGTCCTAGTCTCTCTTTGATTGGATCCCTACTGTGGGTGGAGGAAGCCTTGCAACACCTAAAAGAAGGTATACCCAAGGAATTATTATGTTCCGGGATTCCCTGGGGGTGCAAGATTTCCTCCATCCACTGTAGGTGGCGGCTTCTTTAAAACAGGTGCCCTTGGGCACCCCACGCACGCACAAGGATAAATGGGGATTCTGGTGGACTTTGCGAAGAATTGTGCACGAGGAATTAGGAGAAATCCGTACATTTAGTAATTTCCATACTTCACTGGACCATACTTCTTACTATCGAGCCCCATCACAAACCTCTCTCGTTTGGCAAACCCTCATTTGAGGTACAGCGTGCTCCGGCCTCAAGGAGAGCCGTGCCCGCGCAAGCAATCCCCAGCGCCATAGCAGCGGCATAGCGCACGTGAGGGTTGTAGCCTGAACTCTGGTGCTTAGTAGGGTAGATTCCCAGACCCAGGGGAGTTGGTGAGTAGGTCAATACTGGTGAAAAGCTGGGGTTTAGGGTTTAGGGTGGCTATTCATAGTATCCTTGTGGAATAGAGTCAATTCCTACACGGTGAGTCCCCCAATGGCACAGAGCCCCACAGAAAAATTAGTAGGGAACCCAAGAGTTTCTTCAAGCTAGCGTACTGGAATCACGGTCTTCTTGGAAGGTCAGGGAGACTCAGTAAGTAGGTTAATAGGCCCTGTTAAACACCTACTTAATTACTAAGTCCCCCTGACCCTAAACCCTAAATAACATAGCAGCTTCCGCGTTGTTTTCCACTAACCTACTTACGTAGTTTTCCTGACCCTCCAATTAAGGGTTCAGCGATGTTGGAGATGGCACTTTCCATAAAGGGCCCATGATTCTGGCAAACCCAGATTGCATTTTGGGTTTCTGAGGTGCAGTAGAGAATGAACATTGAAAACTTGACCCTAAACCCTAATTATACCTGAACGATTTTAGAGTTCCGGGTTTAGGGTCGAATGAAAAATGACAGAAGACCGTCTCTGCTACTTTTGCTATTACTAGTAGCGCTAATGTTATTATCAATATTACTCTCACTCTCATTCTCTCGCTCTCACTCTCAATCTTACTCTCAGTCTCTTACTTCTGCTCTAGCTATTAGACAGGTATTCATAAAACTTAAAACTGAAGCCTGGGATAACACTAAAACCAAAAACGGTGTTGAGGCCCTTCAGGGCCGACTACACGCAGCAACGCTGTGTGCGTAAGATTTCTATGGCTTACCTAGCCACCCACCTCTGTGCCCACCTCTGTGCTACCCCCCCCCCGTCCCAAAGTTCCCCTGAGTTGTGTCCCGCCCGAAGATTCCAGTACTTGATATGAGGACCTCCCAAAATGGGACCCTCCAAGGGTTCCTGTGCTCCTCTCTGGAACTCCTCACCCCCCTTCATTCATTTATCCGTTCATCCGCAGGGAATTTCATTGATTTCAGTGGTTTCCAGAAATTCCCAAATAGGCTCCCCAAACCCTAAATAGTCACCAAATAATCCCGGGATCTGGCCAACCCGAGGAAACGAGATTTCGAGGGTTCCCAGACAGTCCCCAGACGGCCTCCAAAATAAGCCCCCATGTTCAGGGCTTTTAAATAATTACGAAATACTGCCTATCTAGGACCCCTTTTATGGAGTAGTTTCAGGGGGTACCTCTACAACCCTTAGAGACCCCAAATTTTCGGAAAACCTAAACCCTAGATAGTCCTTATGAAGAAGCTAGGATTGGTTAACCAGATGTCAATGTTCACCGGGTGCTGGGAAGAAGTCGGAGAAGGATCTCCAAAAGGGGTGCGCTTTAGAGTTTAGGGTGCACGGTGTAGGGTAGGGTCGTCTGAACGTCGTCATCGCTAACAATTAAATAGACTGCAATACCGTACAGAAGCAGAAGCAACGCCAAGTCCGTTTTTCCAACACCCGACCCTAAACATTGAATCCTACACCTTCAAGCCTAAAACATCAGTACATGTCCGTAAAGGTTCCATAACCTCATATATAGACCCCAAACCCTAAACAATAAATCCCTAAACCCTAAACCCCTAGACCCTGTAATCCTGGGTCCCTTATCAAGCTAATATTGGCAGTAGCTCATAAAACCTGAGGTTTGCATCTAAGGGGTCTCCCCAAGTGGACACCCAACAGCTAATCTCACCAACAATCCTAAGGGACTCTATAGACACTCACCAAAAACCCATAATGAAATCCCAGTTAGTATATCCCTAGACCCTATAAACCGCTATATAGTCGCAGTTTGCGTTTCGTTCTCGTCCTTCGCTTCCCTTTTGATTCTCCACTTTTGGGGTAATATATCCAGTATGGGACCCTAAACCCTGAACCCTGATACCTAATCTCCCTGAACCCCTAAACCCCAATGCCTAGACCGTCCTGAGGCCGTCGCTCTCCGCCAGCAGTTTGACCACGCCAGGCAACTGCTCAGGCACGTTGCACATGACGAAGCCCAGCCTTCTGCAACTAGAGGGTTCCAGGTCCAGTGTTAAGGGTTTAGTGTTTAGTGTCTTATGGGGAATTAGTGAGGAGGTTAATAAGAGGCATAACTGGGGTCATCATATGGTTTATATGGGGAAGTAGGAGAAGATGATCTCACTCTAAATTCTGGACTACAAAATACTGCTTTCCGGTGCCCATTGAAGTACTACTCGTGCGAAGCAACGCAAGAAGACACTGCCTGCTGAAACAGCTGCAACCAAAGAAGAGCCTTTGCGGCTTACTTGTCGACATTTGGAATCCAGCAGGTAGCTTATCTGTTTGAACAAAAAATTCTCCTTCTCAAAATTCAACATGGAAACCTATACTGCGTAGTATAGGCCCATCCTGAGAATTTGGTTGTTGCAGAGCCCTTTATTAGTTTGGGATAGGTATCAGTACTGAAGTGTTTCTGACTCATGTGCAGAAGCCTACACGCAACTTTTCACTTATCTCAAGAAGCAATATGGTCAAGAAAGCACCCTACGAACAGCACAACCCTGTCAAAGCAATGTGGCTCTATGTTGGTGAAGAGGAGCACTCCCTGAATCCTGAGCCTTCTTAACCCCACCACTACAAAACCCTAAACCCTAGCCCTACACTCTCAGTCCCTAGTAGTTGAACACCATGAACACTAAGGGTACCCTTTTTTCCCAATGTTCAGCTTTAATAGGGAGTCCCAGAACAAAAAAAGGAAAAAGGGTAGTACCTAGAACCCTAAACCCTAAACCCTAAACACTATACCCTATACCCTAAACCCTGAACCCACTAAACCCTGAAATTGTGAAACCCTAGCAAAATCTGGACGCTAAGGAGGCTGCGCAATCACGGCGGCTCTCCTGACGTCGTCCGAGACGTCCGACACCTTAGCGGGATAGGGGTTATATAGTGACTCTATAAGGGGTTCCAGAGTTCCCTTGTTGGGATGAGGGTCTTGGGGTCTATCATGGGGTTGCTATGGCCACCCCAGTGCATGGGCCCCCACAAACTTGGTGCCTTCTTCAGGATTGTTGGCGCTAGCAGCGCTTCTTAGGGCTGTTGGGCCCTATTAGTTTGGGCTTACGGTTCGGGGCCTAAGGGGGGGTTTACGGCCACCTCTAGGCGACCCTTGCATAATGCAGCGAACCCTATAAAACTATAATCTCTGTAATATTCCCTATATAATCCATAGAATAATCTCTGTAGTTTCCATTTTGTTTTCCGTTATCCTAATATAACCCCAATATACTAAAGTAGCTTCCATTTTCTTTTCCGTTATCCCAAAATAAAATAATCCCAATATAACCACTATATAACCCCATAATATAGTAGTTTCCATTTTCTTTTCCATTATCCCAATATATCCCCAATATAACCCAATAACTGAACTTGAAGCTTCAGCCATGAAGCCGACGCAGTAGATTGGAATGTCCTCTTACATGGCTTGATGGTCATGAAAGCTGATGAGTGTCCTGGTGAGGGTTTAGGGTTCAGGGATTAAGGTTTAGGATTTGGGGTTTAGGGTTTAGGGGTTAGGGTCTAGGGTCTAGGGATTAGGGTTTCGGGTTGCAGCACTCATAACAAAACCTCGCGCAGAACAGGGCTCAGCTGGCCGCGAGTTGCTAGGTTTTCCTCGACGAGTATGGGGGCTTAAAAAGCCTGCTGGAACAGCGGAGCCCTTATCTTGCATCTTCCACTCAAAGCCCCTTGAGTGCTACAACCCCTCCACATCCGAGCCAGCCACAGAGATGTGCAGCAGCTTACGGATTGCAGCGTTTTGCGAGGTGCCAACCTTGGAAGGCTGTTGGGTGTATACCAGGCTTAGGACTTGGGACCAGGGGTTTCAATTTTAGTGTGGGTTTGAGGTTGAAGGTCTTTTGGGCTTTAGGCTGGAGGCCCCTCAAGGTGTGGCTTGAAGTCTAAACCCTCAAACCTGAGAGGCTGTGCCAGCATGGCTCTGAAGTCATCTAAATACCAATGCCTTCTTGGCATGCCTCACCTGCGTGGATGTTTCTTACTGGTTGTTAGTAGGTGATCAGGGAACATGTATTATATAAGGATTATATAGATATGTATATGGATTGTTTTCCTTTATTCCCTGCTAACAACCAGTAAGTGTTCAAGGATGGCTTCAGCATGGACGCGCCGATTTTGGTGTCAATGGGAAGCGCCCATCTCGAGAAAAGATACTTGGAAGGGTCAGTGGACCGTTGTGACGCTAACCCACTATTATCCCCAGTATCGACCTACTTACCAAGTCCCCTTGGTCCTCGAAGTACGGCCCTCATCGGACAAGTTAAGAATGCCTTCTTCCGGAGAGGCTAGATTACTTTGAGCAGGGTCCTTCATACCATTCCTGTTGCTAGTACCGGCACTGGCACACCTCATGTTACAGTGAACGTTGTTAATGCCATAGTCATTGCTAATGCAATTTATCTTATTATTCAGAGGTCCGTGGTTGAATCAAAATCTGCGTCACCCAACTTATCCGCCGCCCCCCGGTATTGCTCAGGGAGTGGTGCCTCTGGAGTTCAGTGATGGAGCTGCGGAGAGTTGAAGAGCAACAGGTAGATGCTAGGCGGTTTAGGGTTTTGGGTGTCGGATGCTCCTTTACCTAGTCAAGGTCTAACACACTTGTTCAAAAAGCTTGTGACGGTCCAGGCTTCATGATGCTGCTGAAAATGCCGCATGTCGCATAGCCAAAGCCATGTGCATCAACAACCTTCGAATGACGCATGCCCAGTATCTTGCAGGTGGTTACGAGGGAATTGAACGGATCCCTATGGCAAGTATTCCCAAGTAGTGACCCCACGAATAAGGCTGGCAGTCTATTATTCCTGCATTACCCCTAGTCACAGTAAACTCTGAACCCAAAACAATGTAGTAGTTTTCAGATTCTTTTCAACTCCTTCCTTCCCAACAAATGGGCGTATGACAAAATTATGGTCCCTTTTTGGATCCCTATTATAATACGGCACCTAATATTTAGGGTTCCCAAAAAAGGATCATAATTTTGATAACCACCCAAATGATTTAGTGCTAAAGCTGCAGCACCGTTTGCATCTGAGCCAGGGCACGTAGGCCAACGCAATCGCAAAGCAGCCGCCATATCGCAAGATGGCATCCTTGTCCAGAAGCATCTCCCTGGGAAGCCGGGTTTTTTGTTGTTGAAAGGATTTGCGCGCTGATACCTTGAAGATTTGCTGTCTGGCAGCTTCTCGGGAATTAGAATTTGACGACAGCTCCTCTGGGTTGATGGAGATATTTGGAGGATCCCGATTGCTTGAAAATACCCATGTAGAACCCGCAGAATCACTGGCTCAAATCCCATACAAACCCTCCACAAACCCTAAACCCTAAACCCTGTTTCCAAAAGAGGATCACACTATTGGGCCATACAACTTGGAGGGTCAGGGAGACTTAGTAAGTAGGTTAATAACCCCTAGAACCCATGTAGTAATCCTAGTTATCCCCATTATTAACCTACCTTCTAACTCCCCCTGACCCCCCAAAACCCTAAACCCCAAACCCTAAACCCTAAATCCTAAACCCTAAACCCTAAGCCCTAAACCCTAAACCCTGAACACTAAGTCCCAATGACCCCTCCAAGTATTCGGGATAAGGACATCTCGGACCGCGGCTGAATCAAGGGCTCCGCTTCTTCCTCTTTGCGGAACATCATCATTGCCAGGGCAAGGGCCTTGCTTCTATTGGGATAATGGAAAAGCATATGGAAACTGCTATAGTATATTGGGCTTCTATTGGGATAATGGAAACGCAAATGGAAACTGCTATAGTATATAGGGGTTATATTGGGATAATGGAAAAGCAAATGGAAACTACTATAGTATATTGGGCTTCTATTGGGATAATGGAAAAGCAAATGGAAACTACTATAGTATATTGGGCTTCTATTGGGATAATGGAAAAGCAAATGGAAACTACTATAGTACATTGGGCTTCTATTGGGATAATGGAAAAGCAAATGGAAACTACTATAGTATATTGGGCTTCTATTGGGATAATGGAAAAAGCAAATGGAAACTACTATAGTACATTGGGCTTCTATTGGGATAATGGAAAAGCAAATGGAAACTACTATAGTATATTGGGGCCTTGCTGGGTTTGGGGTTAGGGATTAGGGTTCAGGGTTTAGTTTAGGGTTCAGGGTTTAGTTTAGGGTTTAAGGTTTAGGGTTCAGGGCTTAGGGTTTGGGGCTTAGGATAAGGGATTAGGGATCAAGGTTTAGGGCGTAAGGTTCAGATTTGGTTTTAGAAGGTTTGGGGTTTAAGATTTAGTGTTTAGGGTTCAGGGCGTAAGGTTCAAGATTTGGTTCTAGCAGGTTTGGGGTTTAGGATTTAGGGTTTAGTGGTTTAGGGTTTGAAGAGAGTACCCAAGTAATGGAGTATCAAAGCGAAATGGAAACGAAACTGCCCCTTTAGGGTTGAGGGGTTACAAATAGTACCCCCAGTCATGAGGTATAGGGTTTAGGGCTTAAGATTCTAGATGTGGTTTTAGGGGCTTTGGGTTTAGGATTTAGGGTTTAGGGCTTCAGGTTTACGGTTTGGAGCTTAGGGTGTGTGTGTAGGGCATAAGTCAAATAATGAAAAATCAGCTGGCGTGAGGTATAGTTGTTTGTTTTAATCCTGGGAATTAATACCTAGGATCTAAGGTTTAGGGTATAAGGTCGTTAAAGTTTTTAAGGCTTCAGGTGTAAGTTAAGGGCTTCTTAGGATCTAGGGTTTAAAGGTTTAGGGCTCTAGGTTCGGGGTCTAAGGTTTAAATTACAGGGCTTGGCTGGTAAGATGTGGGTTTGTAGTTCAAAGGGTTTTGGCTTTAGGGCTTACGGTCTAGGGTTTCGGGTTTACGGGTTAGGGGTAAGCGTTCAGGGCTTAGGGCTCAGCGTGCCACCCATAGCTTCCAGCTTTTATGCTTTCGGCTCCCCAAAAAGACCCACAATCTTAACCAGAATCTTCCAAGGACACATGAATCGCATCAATATGCAGGGCTCTTCAAACTGCAATGCTCCTAGAATTTTTTGCGAAACTAAGTACCCCGTTGCTACAAGACTCAAAGAACGCCTTGCCACTGACATCTGTCAAATCTATATCATGGAGCCTACTACTATTGATGCAGGATAGCGATAGCTTAGGAGGACCCCCCACCCTGTAATAGTGGTATAATAGGAATATAAGAGGACCCTAATATAATCCTTATTATCCATAATAGTCATACTGGGTGGGGGGTCCACCTAAGCGATACCCTAGTCTTGAAAGCGGAGTGGATCCAGCCGAGGGCCATGGTCGGGAGTGCCCAAGTAACCTACCAGAAAGTGTACCCAAGATGTGGCTGTTTTCATAAACATGGGGAACCCAATGGAGACCCCAAAGTGCTATGGTCTTCATTACGAGGACCCCCAAAACAACAAGACCCCTAGTTTTTGGAAACACCTATGTTGGGGGCCTTGTTAACTCACATATTCGCAGTTCTTAGTCAGCAGCCTGGGTCAAATAACTGGACCAATGAGGGGTTAAAATAAGATCGCCCTAGAAGGATTTAGGGTTTAAGGTATCCAGGCACAATCTCAGAGTCCTTTAGTACTTGACAGCAGGGGTTGGTGGCTGCTAGTGTGTGTAGGTACAGGCCAGCACGCCTTCCGCTTGTTCGGAAGCAACGTCCGCACGAGACCAGTGCCCAGAAAGTGTATTCATGTATGTATACACATATATATATATGGTAGAAGTCAACAACTGTCCCCAACCTAACCTTTTGATTTGGATCCCCCTTCAAGGAAGCATATTGCCAGCAGGGCTTCTGTACAAGGACCTTCAGAACAACCTCCATATCCCAAAACCCTAAACCCTTTTCTGAACAGCCACTATATGTCCCCGAGGCCCTTGGAACAAGCCCCACATGAGCTACAAACAAAATTCCCCCATATAATTCATGGACATGGGTTCCCAGCAGTCCTATTAGGACTATATTTGGGACTAGAATACACTACAAGAGGGACCCCTATGTCCACTTCTAATGGTCCCGTAGTAAACCCAATACTGATAGTAGCAAATATAAGAACCCCCACAACTCCCTGCATAAGCTCAGTTTCCGTGTCATTGTCCATGTTCGTTTCCATGTGTTTCTCCGTTATAGTAGTTTCCATTTTCTTTCCCATTCCCCGATATAAATCCCCAAGTTCCCTGCACAAGCACGGATGATCTTCTCGTGCTGCGTGTCGTGCGCGTAGGCACGGAGCCTTTGCCCATCACACAGTTAGGATTTCGGGTCAAGGGTTTAGGGTTTGGGGCTTAGGATCTAGGATCTGCGCAGCTGAAGTTTCAGTATGTTTTGAAGGTTGATGGAGTTACCTGGCTCCCTCGCTACAAGAAACCTGGGCTCCAAGGATACCACCCCAAAATTGGCATCCTATTCTAGTCTATGACAGTTATAGGTTCCTGATTTGGGAGGCTGGGGTTGCCCAAATCCTCTGATAATCTATTGTACTTCCCCCACACGCTCTCATAATCCCGACATCGTCTTATACAGCAGTGCCTGAATTCTGTTCGGGGGGGTTACCACAACCCTCTATCTACTACGTACGCCCAAGTCTGCAAACAAGATTATCACCGGAGCGCTCAAAAACATAAGGGAAACTCAACTTTTTCGCAGAATGCCGCCCAGATGTTCGTGAGACCCTCACAGGCTCAACTGGGAGTTCCCATAGATACATCTCCCTATGGAATCACCTCCATATAACCCTTTCAACGCAGCCCTAGAAGGCTTGCAAGTTCCTAGTATGGAACAAGGAAATAGGTACTCTATAGGGATTATATTCCCTTATTCCCTACTAAGAACCGGTAAGAACGGATCCTTAACTCTAAACCCTAGACCCTAAGCCCTAAAACCCTAACAACCTGAAACCCTAAACCCCCGAAACCCTAAGTTGCAAGAAAACCCTAAGCCCTTGCGCGCACGGGTTTGCCCTTTTGGTCCTCTGCAATGGCTTGTGGTGCTCTGCGGCTGAAGGTGATAGTACAACAGGGTTTAGGGTTTAGGGTTCAGGGTTTAGGCTGTAGGGCCTTGGTTTAGCAAGACAGAACCGGAAGCACGACACCTACATAGAGCATTGAGAACCCTCACAGCAACAGATGACGACCAAATTCTGAAACCTAGTGAAGTTTTGCCGTCAGCACCACTCCGGTTGCGTTTCCCGTGCTCGTTCGCGCCTGGCAGATGGCAAGGTGGCTCGAATTTACTGATGCCAAACTCTTGATTGCTGAAACTGAAATGAATTTTTCGGGGACCCCAGAAGAAGGATTATGGTATTTTGGGATCTATATTGGGGTCCTCCTTTTTTTGGGAAACTACACAATACACAGTTAGGAGCTTCAGGTGCGGCCGCTCTCTCTCGGCGGATTGACCGCTGTTGTAATCAGAACATCTGTGCCTAAGGAGCAGGCCAAAGTGGGAGTCAGGAGTCTGCAATTTAGGGTATTTAGGGTTTAGGGTTTAGGATGTGAAAGCCTGAATAGTTCCTGACATCATTTTGAGATCAATTCAACGGTAACATTTACCAGCACTAGGATATATTCAGGCTGTTACATGACTTAGTGTGTAATAGAGATAAGGGAGCACCTTCCTGCATCAATTCTGATATGGGGGTTTCCCTACATGAAGGATGCTTTTTGGGGGTCCCTATAATAAGGACTGCGACATGTTGGAGTCTAGATTGGGATCCCGTATTTAGGGAAACTACAATGCGACCTCCAGTGAAACCTTGTCTTTACTGAGCACCAGCAAACAGAGATCAATTGTTCAAGTCTGGCGGCGGCTGTTCTCTACGCAACCAACGTGAAAGAACCTCCAAACTGTGGGCAATTTCCAACAAGACGGTCGCTCTTGTATATCCCCAAGTACTCCACAGTTGCCCCAAACCTGAACCTCAAGCCCATACCCTAAACCCTAAACCCTAAACAGGCCCAAACCCAAGGCCAGGCTCTTAAACCCAGAAGCCTTGGCCCGAAACCCTAAAACCAAATTCCTTTAAGCCTGCACCCTACACCCCAAACCCCTATAGTCCCCCTTAGGTACATAGAATGTGGGGTATATGGGGATCTTATTATAGTATACCCAAAGCCATATTCTACCTACTTAAGGGGAACTATAACCCTAAACCCTAGACCCTTAACCCTAAAACCTTTGCCTGGAGAGCTAATGACCAGGCCCTCCTCTGTGCTAAGGCGATTGCACCGGCCGTGCCGGGGCTGGGACGCTGGGCCTTCTCCTGAGACGGTTTAGGGTTGAACGTTCAGGTTAGGGTTTAGGGTCAAGGGTTCGGTTTAGGGTTTAGGGGTTTAGGGTTGAACGTTCAGTTCAGACTTTATGCCTTGGGCCTTTATGAGCTATAGTCTAAACTCCTAGTATCCCCCTTAATAACCCCTGTAGTAATCCCCTCATAATGCCCCGGCCGTTATGGATTTGGACTCGAGGTTCAGGGGTCAGGGCTTGGTCTCCTTGGTCTAAGCGGTTCGGGCTCGGTGTTTAGGGTTTGGGGTTTGGAGTTTAGGGATCCATTTTATGGCCCAGAGCTCTTCACCCTAAACCCTAAACCTTGACCCCCAAACCCTGAACCCTAAGCCCTAAAGCCTAAACCCTAAACCCTAAAACAAGACCCTAGGACCCTAAGCCCTAAACCCTAAACCCTAAAATCCCAAAACCCTAAAACCCTAAGCCCTAAACCCTAAACCCTAAAACAAAACCCTAGGACCCTAAGCCCTGAATCCTAAACCCAAAAATCCCAAAACCCTAAAACCCTAGGCTCTAAACCCTAAACCCTAAAATCCCAAAACCCTAAAATCCTAAAACCCTAGAACCCTAAGCGCTGAATCCTAAACCCTAAAATCCCAAAACCTTAAACCCTAAGCCCTAAGCCCTAAACCCTAAAGCACCGTTTAGGCTTCAGCTGCTTTGGATTCACGGGGCCCATGCCTCGCTCTCGTGGAGGCAGTCTTCAAGGTGCATCTGCGCCTGACACGCCACGCAGCCAGCAGGGGTTTAGGGTCTAGGGTTTTAGGGATTAGGGTTTAGGGTTTCAGGTTTAGGGTTTGGGGTTTAGGGTTCAGGGTTTGGGGTTTGGGCTTTTTAGGGATCAGGCCCAGGGCTTAGGGCTTGGCGTTTTCGGTTTGGGGCTTAACTTATTGGTGGGTAGTAGGGAAGAAGGCAGTATAGTATGTAGGGATTATACGGGGATGATGTTCCCTTGCTCCCTACCAACCACCAGGAAGTTAACGGGCAAAGGGTTTGGATTAAGGACTTCTACGTAGAGCGTGTAGCGCACTCCCCTGCGAGAAAAGCCAACTTTACCGGGGGCCAGAGAAAACCAAGGCTCCTTAAGTTATAGTCCCCCTTGGGCAGATAGAATATGGCTTTGAGTATATTATAATATGATCCCCATATATCCCATATTCTATCTACTTAAGGAGGACTATATACTGAAAACCTTCGACCCTGAACCCTAAGCCCTAGGCCCTTAGCCCCCGAGCTGCACACTCAAAACCGTAAGCCCTAAATCCTAGACCCTAAGCTCTAAGCTGTACACTCGAACCCCGTAGATCCTAAGCCCTAAACCTTAGATCCTAACACGTCAACCTTACATCCTAAACCCTCAGCCCTAGACTATCCTACTTGGAGGGTCAGGGGGACTTAGTACGTAGGTTAACAACCCCTAGAACCCATATAGTAACCCTAGGTATCCCCATCATAAACCCGCTTACTAAGTCCTCCTGACCTTGAACCCTAAGCCCTATATAATGTAGTAGTTTCCATTTTCTTTTCCATTATTACTAAGTCCCCCTGACCCTCCAAGTAAGCCCTAAATTATCCTAGTCTAAGCCCTAAACCCTAAACCCTAAAACCCTAAACCTTCAAACCCTAAACCCTAAACCGTCAAACCCTAAACCCTAAACCCTAAACTGGCGACAGCGCGGCTGACCATGTACATGCGCGCTGGAGCCGCACGCACCGAGGACCCCCGTCCGAGCGCCTTGACAGACACAGTGAGGGAAGGTAAAGCCTCCCGGTAAACGGTGGCAGGCCTGGCCAGCTATGCTTTGACAACAGGAGGGTCAGCTCCTTAAAAAGTACAACCCCAAACCTGCACCATTGAGTTTGTTTCTCAAGAGCTTCCAGGAGGCCCCTTGGCCCTCTGGCCCCAACGGGCAGCGGCGGGATTCCTGGACCCTCCAGATCCTGGAGGGAGTGTCCCCGGGCCCATTTTCTCGATTTTTTGTTGTTTTGGCCCGTTTTTCAGCATGACAGACACAGTGAAGGAGGGTAAAGCCTCCCGGTGGGCCTAAAAAAGTAGGACCCCAAACCCCCTACCATTAGTACGCTCATGCTGTTGACAGGGGCTCCCAGGTGGCCCTCTGGCGCCACGGCCGCAGCGGGATTCCTGGACCCTGGCCCCATAATGCTGGGAGGGGGGGTTGCTGGCCCATTTGAGCCAAGAAGCCTCATTAACTTCGGCGGGGTGCGGCAACACGCTGCCCATGCCTGTTTGTGAGACAATGATGCAGCATGCTAGTCGCGTTTTACGCCTCTCAGCATACATTGTCCACAGTGGTAACTACCCACACCACCCTGCAAAGCCGAGAAGCTTAGATTTCGGCAGCGTGCGGCAGCACGCTACCCATGCGTCCGTGCAAGCCCAAAAATTCAGTTTAATCGACACCGCGTGTCTGAGCGAGCGCC
>CAJNIZ010043717.1:38100-54467 GCA_905231905.1 Symbiodinium pilosum | reverse complement strand
TCCCAATTTAAGTCCATGTTGGTACTATTCCCTAGAAAAACTACCATTTTGAGTGAGGTCGGGTGAGGCCGCTTTAAATGGCCCTGCCTAACCCTACAACTAGACCTAAATTCAGATCGTGGGTTTAGGGGGGTAGCGCAAAATGCTCACCTAAAACCTCTCGAAATAAAGTAGTGCATTGGGCAAAAAGCACAAGGTGGCAAGGTTTCCTGGCGCTAGACTCGAAACCCTACACCCTAAACCTCATAAACTCTAAATCCTATACACCCTAAACCCCGCCTTAAGGCGTGTAGGGTTTAGGGAAACCCCAAACCCTCAACCCAACATCTTGATGCCGAAGCTCCCAGACTGTCCCAGACCAACATGGACCCAAGAAAGTTTAAGGCTTAGGGCTTACCTGGACCCTCCAATGATTTCCTTTTTGGGTTTGGTATGGCTTATTGGCTAGGACTCTTATTAGGACTCCCGAAGAGGTACTACATTGGAGGGTCTAGGTAGGGTTTAGGGAAGAAGGGGTCTATAACTACCAATGGAGCTACAGTACATGACGGGCTCCACATTAATTAGTTCGGGGGTAGCCCTGTTGTGACGGGAGGCTGTACTGCAGCAGGAAGTTGATGGTGTGGAAGACGTTCACTTTCACCTGGCATCAAAAGGTGGATTGGGTCACCAACAGTATTCCATCGCCTGGAAGCAAGCTGCTTCAGGTTGCGGAGGAATTCCTGCAGCTACTGGTGGAGTCAAGGATTTGCGTGCAAGAACGGAAGGAAAGCAGGAAGCAAGGAAGCAAGGAAGCAGGGAAGGAAGGAAGGAAGGAAGGAAAGACGGACCAAAGCCTTTACGATTAAAACTAAGGAGTTGGAAAGTGGAAAGAAGATGATGTTTGCTAGCTTCCCTCCCTAAACCCTAAACCCTAAACCCTAATAGACGTGAGGGATGCTGCTACTGGCAAGGATGCAGCCCGGAGCAGCCAAGGGAACCAGTTCAGGGGCAATACGGCTTGCTGGTGCCTAGTTGGCTAGACCCTAAACCCTAAACCTGTCATGTTAGGGGCTTCACAAAATCGCCCAGGTCGGATTGTTAGCAACAGCTCCCACAATCTCTTTCTAAGCCCGCCAAATCGCAGGGTCTCAGTCAGGACCCGTAATATAGAAACTAAAATGTTATTTGCGGCGGAAACCTCCGTATGGAGCAAAAAGGCTTTGCTTCTGAACCAGAATCTTCGGAGTACGTTTTCACAGTCCTCATTTGAGAGTTCCATGTCTGCTGAGGATTTCTGGGCGTTCTCGCCGATTATCCACGCCCCAAGTGGCACCACCCTCCCTTGCATGTCAATCAGGTGCACGTGGCCGAAACAGCACCAAGTACCCAGGACTCGAATGTCCCGAATACATTAATCAGACCCTTAACCCCAACTGAGCGCCACACCGCATGAGCTGCAACGAAGTCCTCATCAGCGATGGGGCCCATATCGTAGGCAGCCTGCAATTTGCTAGGTTAAGCAGGTTCCTATAGTCCCCCTTAAGTAGATAGAATATGGGGGGTATATGGTGACCTTATTATACTATACCCAAAGCCATGAAGGTGGACTACAGGGTTTTAGGGTGTACGGTTTAGGGCGTCCAGTTGGGTAAAGGTACTGGGCAACCGTAGGGAGCCTTGACAGCGCTTGGGAGTTGGGTTTAGGGTTTAGGATTTTGGGTTTAGGTTGGGTCCTGCCCCCACCCAGTCACGGTCGGACAATATTCATAGTCTAGTTACACATAGCCGTGAATAGTACCCCTATTTTAGGCTCTTGCTGGGTGGGGGCAGTACCCAAGGTTTAGGGTTTAGGGATCTTACAACACCCAGGATCTTGTAATGGGTAGGTCGGAGCTACACCGGGCAAGGATACTACGACAATAATTTAGACATGGTAATTTCCCTCTTCCACAATATAGACCCCAAAATACTATAACCCTTACCTATTGGGACCCCAAAAAAGGTAGAAACCTCCCTTGTCATCAAACTACTTATTGGAGAATCTAGGACATTACCTAATACACATGCGGAAGCCCGTGCAAAAGCAAATGGAAGCCTGCCAGTAGTTGTTCATTGTTTCCTCTGCGATCTAGGCCCCGGCCGGTTGACGATTGAGCGCACGGTCTTTTGTGCTCCATACCTTCTCGCGAGAGCACCCAGAGCATCTAGCGGCTGAGCTATGAGCGGCTCAGCTATCAAGGACCCCTAGGAAGCATTTAACTATAGGCTTTTAACTTCAATAAGAACCCCTATATATTTACATGCCTGGGTTTAAATGCTTTTTAGTCCCCCTAAGCTATGGATACTTCGGAGCAGGTTCCCTGCCTCAGAGAGCGAAAGTTGCTGACACATCTCTCAGCTGCTTTAGCTGTGCAAAGCTGGTTCAGCACAAACACATATATCCGACTGGGCAAGGCCAGTAATTACTAACAGCCATTGAAAAATTGAGGGGCTTCCCTAAAACCTGAACCCTAAACTCTAGACCCTAAACTTTAGACCTTAAACCCTAGACCTGAACCCTAAGCCGCGTTCCCTTATGCTGTTTGTCAAGCGTCCAAGTATGAAACGAGCTGCCCGGCCTGACCCAACAACCCGTAAACCCTGAACCTTGAGGCCTAATGCTAGTGCTGCGCTGCTGTTAGTTGATACTAAAAATCATGCATGATCTTAGTAAACCATAATACCATGCCTCCCAAAGTTCAGGGCACTTACAGTCATGCAGGGTTCTCAGTATCCACGAACTTAAGCTAGATTACTGTAAGAAGGAAACAATGCTATTTACCTTATACCCACTTACTCTAGGTCAAGTTCCTTAACAGCAACCCAGTGGAAGTCTACAGTATTGCGCGGTTTGGGCCTTCCACTCTGAAAACCCTAAACCCTCAACCCTAAACCCTAAACAATGGCTGCTCAGGGTTCTTGGACCCCCAAAATATCTCAACAGCCTAAACCCTTCAACCGGAAGTGCAAAGAAGAAGCTCTTCGCTGCGCACCCCGAGCCAACAACCCTAAGGGTTTAGGGTTTAGGGTACAAACCCAACATACTCAAACCCCGAAGCCTTATATTATTAACCCTGCTTCTGAACCCTCAAAGCCCCCAACACCCTACCCACATCCCTACACTGGGTGTTTTATTTACAAAGCCACGGCATTATTCCAAAACCAAGAATGATGGCCTAGTGTCCCTACCTAGTGACACTATAAACCCTGGATCCTAAGCCGTGAATCCTGAACTTGCATCTTAAACCCTAAGCCCTAAGCCTTAAGCTCCAAATCCTAAACCTTAAACCCTAAATCCTAAACCTAAAACTAAACCCTAAACCCCTGAACTTGAAACCCTCAACTCCTAAACTAAACCCTAAGCCCCTTAACTTTAGAAAAGCCCTGTACACCCTAAACCTAGCATAGGGGCCTGCTCGGCCACAGCCCCCAGGCCCTCCAAGAGCCCTTCCAGGGCCGACCTTTTGGGGAAGAAGTGTTTGGGTTTAGGGTTTAAGGTTTAAGGGCGTATATGGGGGTTTAGGGTTTAAGGTTTAGGGCTTAAGGTTTTGGGTTTTGGGTTCTAGGGTTCAGGGTTTAGGTTGGCTTTGGGTTTAGCGTTATGGGAAGAAGGCTTTCGGGTTAAGGCTCTATGGATGTGTGTGAGAGAGAGAGAGAGAGAGAGAGAGAGAGAGAGAGAGGGATCTACACACATGTTTGTCTATTCATGCGGTTTAGGGTTTAAGGTTTTAGGGAGTAGGGTTCTCGGTTTAGGCTGTTAGCGTCGGGAATTTTAATGTTGGGTTTGGGGGGGTGTTGGTTCCCACGTGCTGGTGGTTAACAAGTAATGCAATGGACTACTTACTTTGGTTGCCATATGGATACACGTCCTACTAACCACCAATAAGTTTGGCTTCCTGGGGTTCGTAGGGAAGAGGGAATATGGTAGATACGGAATATACTGGGATTATTCTCCTTTCTTCCCGACAAAACCGCCAAAACACCTGCAAGTTTAGGACTCGGGAAATTTGGTGCTTGGATGCATCAGGTGATTAGGGCCTCGCAGCGTAGAAGAAGGTCTGTGCAGTAATATGTCAGATTTAAGCTTGGGTGGCGTTTAGGGACCCTAAACCATAGACCCTGGAGGGCTAAGGCTTTACCGGCATGAGGTCTGCACCAGTTGGAAAGCAGAGTACATTCTGTCCAGGGCGTGAGATTGCCGCCGGGGTTGGGTCGTTTAGAGTTTATAGGGTTGATACTCACAATCCTGCATGACCATGAGTGCTTTATATCTTGGGGAATCTAGATATTCTATCTCATATTAAGGTCATGCAAGATTGTAGTATCAACGGTTTCAGAGGTGTGTCCAATTACTTGGCCTAAATTCTAGGTAGACAGATTACGAAGCACTTAGTGCCAAGAATCCCTATATAATTCCCATGCATACCCATATGATGGTACCTACATTCACTCCCCACTCCCCCCTAAGATCCTAAACCCTAAGCCCTGTAGGACTAATGAAAGAAATGAAAAGAGTCTAGAGGATGGTAAACCGCTAGTAACTGGATTTTAACTTGGGTTTCCCCACCCAGCGACTACACCAAAGCCTAAACCCTAAATCCTAAACCCTATAAGTCCTAAACCTTAAATCCTAAACCCTAAATTCAAAACCCTAAATTCTAAACCCTAAATTCTAAATCCCAAACCCAAATCCTTAACTCTAAATTCCAAATCCTAACTCCTAAACCCTAGACCTACATCTATACGTTTCAGTTCCCCACCCTGGGGGCCTAGGAATCACTCATACGGCTTAATCGGAAATGAACGAACCTTACGGGTCCAAGTGCCGAATAATCGTATACTTACCCAAAACCTGCACTACAGTTACTAAGACTACTCGAAACCGAAGTACATGATTATTAGGTACTTGGACCCTCTGGGGAATGGACAGTAAGGAGTTTAGAAAAAGTTCCCGTTTTAATCACTATAGACCAGATCGCTGCCTCCCTACAATCGTGTCCATATACAGAATCCTTCATGACCCCAAGTGGTCCAAGGCTTCGGGTTTGGCTGGGATTTCGGCCAGACTTCCTGAGGAGTAGTCCATGGCATCATGCGGGATTTCACGCACCAACAATTATTCTAGCGATTCCCCGTTAGCATGTGTTTTGCCATTGGTTCTACTCATCCTCCCCAAACCAATAATATATACTAATCAGCATGGAGGCCCACGAGAGGCCCTAAATGGACAAGCTTGCCTTTTTAAACGGGCTCCAAGAGAACCCCAACATAAACCCAGAATAACCCCGATATAAACCCAAAAGAACCCCAATATAAACACAGTATAAACCTCATATAGGATAAGGCTCCGTACTAGTTTGGGGCAGGGTAGAGCTTCAAGTGCAATAGTAATAATGGTAATAATAGTACTCATAGTAATAATGGTAAAAATAACAATAGTAGCTTGAACGTTTGCTCCGGCCTGTTAGTAATGGCAAGTAAACCCAACAAGTCAAAGGGGTCATATCCGGTAACCTCTGCCTCCAAGAAAATTTCAGACTCCCTAAACCCTAAACTTTAAACCCTAAACCCTAAACCCTCAACCCACGTGTCAAGCCAGAACCCCAACAAGACCCGCAACCGCCACCCATCCTCATACCCAACCCCCCTCCAGTTCAACTTCTATCTTGGTACTTCTTTGAATCTCGGCTAGACACTGAACCATGAGGCCAGAACCTGAGAGGGGTCCTGGCAATCTCACTACAATCCCTAATTAATGAATACATCCTCAGAGCGTCAAAAAAAAACATAAACGCTAGACACTCCATCCCAAACCCTAAACCCTAGACACATCCTAACCCAGAGGGTCCATGTACCCCATAATTAGGTACTTGGGATTTGGATAATAGTAATTACATTATTGGTTTTGGGTGAATATATGATTATTAGGTACTTGGACCCTTAGGGCTAAGTTCTAAGCCCTGAACCATCGACACTCAATCCTAGTTTCCGAGTCCCAGGTCCTCGACCCTGGGTTCTGAACGCGATATCCTGAACCCTACTTCCCTGGTCTCCCTCAATGCCTAAACCTGTATGATCCCCACCCTCAGAGTTCCCTGAACCTTCGGTCGAAGTTGTAATTTCAGCTGGTGCTTAGGATTCTAAATCAAAAGGAGGGTTTAGGGTCCAAATACCATGAATATTACAGTATTTTGGCCCAAAAACCCTATCATTTGGGTCCTTGGACCCTTAGGATAATAGACATCCGAAATCATAATCAGGGAACTTTTAGATACTTTTCCCTAAACCTTATAAGCCCTGTTTCTCAGAAAGAAGAAGACTGTTGCAGCTGCGGCGCTGGGACTCCGCGGCCTGTTTCTGACGAGCGAAGTAGCCCTGTGATGTTGGCAAAGGTTTAGAGTTAAGGGCTTAGGGCGGGTTTAGGGTTTGGGGTTTCGCCCCAAACCCCTTAAGGGCTTAGGGTTTAGGGTTTAGGATTTCGTGTTCAGGGCTTAGGGTTTAGGATTGAAAGTTAGGTCTCTAGGGTTGCTTTTCAAAGGGGTTATATAGGGGCATCTACGGACATATGCGGATTTACAGGTTGTAGGGTTTAAGGGTTCCTTGAAAAGGGCTATATAGGGTAGAAATATGTAGGGTTTTGGGTTCAGGGGCTTAGGGTTTCAGGGTTTGGGGTTTGGGGTGCAGGAAACTGCGGAAAATGTTTAGCATTTGGGGTTTTCGCAGGCCTTTAAAAGTCGAAGGTTTTCAAGGGCCAGTGTCTAGGATATAGGGATCAGGGCGCTAGCTTCAGCGTTCAAGCTGATGATCCTCAGGCCCTAAATCCTAAACTCAAAACACTGAAATGGATTATAACCCGTATGACCCTTAAACCCCAAACTCTAGACCCTAAACCCTAAAACCGGGACCCCATATAGCGGATACCCTAAACCCTAACCCTGAACACTCAACCCTCAACCCTACGGTGGATACTAAAAATCCTGCATGACCCTAAGTACATTATATATTGGGAATAATCGGACTATTGTATATTAAGGTCATGTAGGATTTTTAGTATCAACAGTAGGGTCTTCAGCCTCCAACCGAATAAATTCTTGTCTGGGCTCGAAGCGTCGAAGCGTTTGGCATGGCACGTGAGGGTTGGCCCACTTGGAGCTTTAGGGTTTAGGGTTTAGGGTTTAGTTTTTAGGGTTTAGGGGTTCCATGTGTAATTCTGCGCGACTTCTGGAGAATAAAGTGGAAACTGGGGTACTTAGGGATGTACGGGGGGGGGAGAGAGGACTCAGTAACTATAACCTAATCAGGATTGTACTTCCAACCCAGCTAGAACCATATCAAGGCACGCTAATTAAGTCACAGGCGCAAACATATTTACAGAATCTGAGTACCCAGTAGAGCTATAGTCTAAACTCCGAGTATCCCCCTTAAGGAACCCTATAGTACTCCCCTATATAATCCCCTATAGAACCCCCTTTAAGGAGTTCAGACTATAGCTCATTAGGGTTTAGGGTCTAGGGTTTGGGGACAGGGACTTCAAAGCCCAAGCAGCCAGTCACTGGTACCGCACCAAGCCGGAGGAAGCTAGAGACGATTCTACAAACATGAACCCCAACAAAGCTCCACACTAGTCTAGGGTTTAGGGCCCACAGACACTGAACCCCGAAGCCTGAGGGCTTAGGGCTTAGGGTCCAGAACGTCCATCCTAAACATGCAACCCTCAACCCTACAATCCGACCAGTCGCCGAATAGCCAGAGGCTTCGGCGGAAGAGCCCCTCCTAGCAGCTAGCACAGTGCTGCTAACACGCCTTGGTGGCACCATAGATGGCTCCACACTTGGTGTGGCCCAAGACCTCTGGGAAAACAGGGCTTAGGGCAGCAAGCTTAGGGCTATGAGTAATTGTCACCTGAGTCAAGGTACTTGTAATACACCTTCTCCACTTACAACAAATGGCCCGAGACCCGCTTTAATCAAATCAGGCTGTAATCTTCTTCGCAAGCACTATAACCAGAAAGAGGATATAAGCTCACTCCATAATTCAAAACGGCCTCTTGGAGGTTCATCGGGCTTAGAGAGTAGGTCATCACTTGGAATCATGTCCTCTAGTTGGGGTTAGTCTGCCTACAAACGCCATGACAATTTTCCCTGCTCTATATGGTAGTTTTCCTAAATAAGGGGACCCCAATATAGACCCTAATATACTATAGTCCTTATTATTGGGACCCCGCAAAAAGGTATCCCTAATTTTGGGAAACCCCCATATGTAGTTTCTTCAGTAAATTTCTACTCAAGCGGACGCACTTTGCATGGCCTGGGGGGAGTGTTTAAACGGATAAGGAGTCCTTGCGATTTAGGTTTCAGGGTTTAGGGTATTATGGATGGAGGAAATCTTGCATATCCTTCTGTATCCTGCACCCTCATAACTACACCTTTCGGGCCTTTGGTTAGCTGGGAATGAAGGAATGGAAAAGAGAATGGAAACTGCTATCATGGGTTGCATGGGACTACTATGAGGATCCATTCCTTCATTCCTAGCTAACCAAAGGCCAGTCTTTTGGAGTTGTGATTCCCAAACCTTGAAGGTCCAAACTACGTATTCAGGGTGTAGAGCTTAGGGTCCAGGATGTAGACTTTAGGGTTTGGGATGGAGGTGGAAACCTTGAGCCTAAAGCTCAACTTCCTATTGACATGAAAATAAATGTCCAGAAGCCCAAAACCCTCAGCCGAAACATTTGTATGAAAATAACAAGCTGCTAGTACCACCAAAGCTGAGGCTCCAAAACACTACCCTCCCCCAATGTAATGTAAACGCATGATTAACAGAACCTCCTCCTTTTAATTACCTTAACATTAACGGGATCCCCACTATAATCCCTGTTGGGGGGAGGGGGGGTCTACATTAATGTAACATGGAAGGCCATCTAGGCCGCTTCTGCACAGGACAACGGGCCATGTAGATCCGCTTCGATGGAGACGGGTACATACTTTCCCTAGGGCCATGTCTATAAATAATACCTACATTGGGCCCCGATGCCTATAAATAGTACCTACATTGGGCTATTTGGAGCTCTAGGGTTTCAAGGGCCTTGGCATTCTCAAGACTGTTGCAACCTAGTTAGGAAGCCTTACCGTTGGGTTGATTTGGGGTCATAACGGCGAGCGGTACGTTCCCTGATTTATCCAAAGGTCACCGCAGTATTCCTGCAAAGCTCTGAAACCCCAACCCTGAAACCCGGAACCCTAAACCCTGTAACCCTTGAACCCTAGAACCCTAAATTAAACCCTGAAACTCTAAATCCCTAAACCCTAAACCCTGTAAACCCAACACCCTAAATCCCTAAACCCCTAACCCCTAAAGCCCCAAACCCTGAAACCCGAAGCCCTCAACCTTTTGATTTGTCAAGGACCTGGCAACCTGGAAAGCATGCGCCCTAAGATTAAGGGGGAACGGGTTTAGGCTTTAAGCTTTAGGCAATAAAGATTCCCAAGATTAAAAGGGAACTTTTCATGGGAATCCCTGGAAGAATGATTCTCTATATTGGGGTCCTCCTATTTAGGGAGCCTACCTTACCAAAGAAAGCGGACTGCCTGCTTTAAGCCGTACCACCCCGAAAACAATTCCCCTATACTCACTGCTGTTGTGCTTCAAGCGGCCAGCACAAGGCGGGCACCAAGATTGCCAGTGCAGAACTCCAGGCTACCAATCATGCTGCCTGGTTTACGGTTTAGGGTTTCATGACACGTTAGTGGGTAAGGTTCCCCAAGATCCTGAACCCGGTACCCACTGCCAGTGAAACTTCTAGTGGATACTCTACATATGAGTGGGCTTTTCCTAGGGACGCTCGGTACGGAATGCCCCAAACCCTAAACCTCAAACCGCAATGTAGAAATGGGTCACTATAGTCGTCTCCAAGAATCCAATTCATACTGCCTCTACTCCATTCCTTCATTCTCTGCTTAAGCGGTTTCCAGTTCTTCTCCATTCCTCCATACACACCCTCAGCTCTTCATTGCGCACCGCGCACATGAGGGTTTTTTGTAGAATCCTAAACCCCAAAACCCTAAACCCTAAAACCCTAAACCCTAAAACCCTAAACCCTAAAACCCTAAACCCTAAATTCCATGTCCTACACCCTGGGCAGAATCAGAACCCTGAGGTTACACACGGATGAATATTCCAAGGACGGAGTGTGTAAGCTTCAATCCTGGTCTGGGGTTTCAGGTTTGGGGTGTGGGGTTGCGGGCTTAAATTTTCGGGTCTAGTCTAATATTTATGGTTCAGGATTCAGGCTCCTATTGGAGCTCAGCACTTCCGAGCACGCATAAGTATAAGCATAAGTACTCGACTAAATTCAGCAACTACCTGGCGCTCGGCCGGGAATGAATGACCACAACTTCCCCCAATCTACATGAGCTATAGTCTAAACTCCTAGTGTCCCCCTTTAATAAGCCCTATAGTAATCTCCCCTATATAATGCCCTATATAAACCGCACTCTGGCTCACAGGGTTTAGGGTTTCGGTTTTAGGCATGTTTGGGGAGGGTGGGGGTTCATACTTCAGGGACCTGGCTAACCCTGTGGGCGTGGGGGTATTAGAGGATGGTTTCTGGGCCTAGAGTCCCGCTTGAAGTAGATAGAATAGATAGGGTTTAGGGTTTAGGGTATATGGGGATATTACTAGAATATACCCAAAGCCATATTCTATCTACTTAAGGGGGACCATAGGAGCCCTTGGATAAGGTTCTCTGGGATTGATACTGGGGAGGATGCGACGCCTACAGATGCACAAGGACAATGCACCCCATGACCTCAATCCTGGGTTCTTGTTGAAATACAATTAAAAAGTTCTTTGTTTTATTGATATTGGGCCCAGGAAACCATAAAAAATGTAAAATTTTGTTCTACAAGAGCCCAGAATCTAGGCACGGGTTTCAAGGTTAGGTTTCAGGGTTCAGGGCTTGAGGATCAGGAAAGCCTGCAGAAGCATGGCTCCGAGGATGTACAGAGGCTAAGCCACGGCTCCGTTCTTTCTGCAAGGCACAAACCCTAACCCTAAACCGCGCATACCAGCCCTTCAGGACTTTCCAATGCCTCCCAGAACGCAAGCTCGCAGCCCGGTGCGAATCTAGCCATGCCACAAACTTGTATATCATAGTATGTTATAGTATAGCATAGAATGATATACTATGATGTAGGATAATATACTATCAAGGGTTAAGGCGATCAGGCGTTACGGTTTAGAGTTTAGTCTATATTCCCCAAACGTACACCTCCACTACAGGACCGGTGGGAATGTAGATCACATCTTAGAAAAATCAAGCCTCAAACAATGACAAACGTCAATCTCAAATCTTGAATCGCACTTAGAATCCCAAACCCAAAACCGTCCATCCTGGTCCTTCTTTTACATATGTTTGCAAATAACATCTGATTTACTCGTTGTTGGGCTTTACTGAAAATGACATTATTTTGTACATTGTATAGCCCAATGTTACTGAAGAACCAACATTAGGACCCAAAGCAAGAAAAAGAGGCTTACGAGTGAACGCAGGGTCTTCTCTAAACCTAGACTGTTAACCCTTAGCCCTTAGCCCTATGTAGAGACCTGAAGAATCACCAGCAGTATTCCCGTATAGTCCTCATATAACTATGTGAAAGTCCTCTAGGAGGCTACAAACAGCGGAAAACATGAACCCTATACCATAATACCGTAAACCCTTGGACAGTACACTTAAAACTAGAAACCCTATACATCCCTGTGCGACAATATGTACGCCTATGGAAAACCTGAACCCCCTTTTATAACCTATAACACTCCTTTATAAAATCCCCAATATAACCCCATTAAGGACCTTAGACTACAGCGCATACTCTCAACAGCGGACATGCAAGTTTGTTTGCCCATTGTCTGTTTTCATCCAAAAGCAGCCAGGCCGCGAACAGCCCAAAAATAAACAACCCCAAAATGGTCTGGCCCCAAACAGGCGCCCCAAACACAGTCCCAGAAATGGCCCCAGAACCAGCCCGAATGGTCTGGAGAGCCAAGGCATAAACTGGCTTTGGACAAGTTAAGACCAAAAACTCTGGTCAAAACTTTCAGTCAAAACTCACCTGCCCCGTCCAGCAGCCAGGCCTCGAACAGCCCAAAAAGGAACACCCCCAAAATGGTCTGACACTACAAAGCCGAGAAATGGTTTGGGAGAGCCCCAAGACAGCCCAAAACACCCCAAAATGGTTTGGGAGAGCGCAAAACGGTCCCAAAAGAGCCCAGAAGTGGTCTGGGAGAGCCTCAAAACAGCCCCCAAAAACAGTCGCAGAAATGGCCTCGGAGAGCCCCAGAACAGTCCCAGAAATGATCTGGGTGAGCCCCGAAACCAACCAGAAATGGTCAGCCCCGAAACCAACCAGAAATGGTCAGCCCCCGAAAAGAGTAGAAATGGTTTGGAGAGACCCCAAAAATGGTCTGGGAGAGCCCCCACACCAGCCCAGGAATGGTCTGGAGCCAAGGCACCAAACTGGCTTGGACAAGTCAAGCCAAAAAGCTTTCGGTCAAAACACAGGTCAAAACTTTCGGTCAAAACTTCCGCTCAAAACTCAGGTCAAAACTGTTGGTCAAAACTTTCGTTCAAAACTCAGGTCAAAACTGTTGGTCAAAACTTTCGTTCAAAACTCCAGGGCCCAAACCCTATACAATTTCTATAAACCCTAAACCCTGAATCCTAAACCCTAAAACCTAAACCCTGAAACCCAAACCCTCCAAAGGAACCCCCAGGCCTTCGGCGTGGGTGCAGGTGTTCCCGGCATTGCGCAAGACGAAGATGTCGCCAGGCAGGGCATCGAAAATCTGGGGTGGCAAGTTTTGGGTTTTAAGTCTTAAGACTTATCTTGGGGGTTGTGTTTACTGCTTAGGGGTGTTTAGTGCTTTGGGTTGTGGTTGCGGATTAGGGATCTTCTTCAACTCCTGTGCTTTCATTGAATTTCGTTAATACGGAAGAACCTAAAAGAAATCAACGTAGAATTACGTCCATTTCCCCTGCGACTTTGTTGTTTTTTGGATAAGGTTCTGGAAGCACACTGAGTAGAATTGATTGTAGACTGATTGTTATTACAGTGGAAACTAAGTAGGCTACATCCCTTGTACGCCAAGCTTCCATTTAATGTCCCATGTTCTTTCCCATCTGACTCTCCATGTTTAGAAACATTCCTTAACACACCGAACTCTGCATGTCCAGTAAATGCTGTATAACCCTATATGTTACCCTATATGCCCCTATATCACCCCTCTTCAACCCTATAGAACCCTATAGAACCCCAAACCCTATACCAAAAACCTTATACCCTTAACCCCATATTCTTCAGGCAAGGAGCCACTTCCACGGGTGCCCGGGAGTCGGCGCAGCCGATCACCGCTGTGTGAGGCGCTTGACCTTGCACAGCGGAGGAGAGTTCGGAAATAGGAACGTTTAGGGTTTAGGGTTCAGGGTTTACGATCTAGGGTTTAGGGTTTAGGATTTGTGGTTTAGGATTTAGAGTTTAGGATTTAAGGTTTTGGAATTCAGGGGTCCTTTATGGGGATATAGGGGCTATACAGGCATACATATATGCATGTATACAGGGCTGTCTAGTACCCAGGAAACTCGGAGGCTCTGCGGGGTTTTGGTTTCGGATTTGAGGGTTCATATTTCTCCAGGTTCCCCCGTCACCCCTTAATAATGAGGGTACCCTTTTTCCTAATATTCAATTTGATACGGAGACTCCCAAATAAAAAGGGCAAAAGTGTACTACTGGGGGACCTAGTTCTGCTTTGAAGGGTTTAGGGTATAGGGTATCAGGGCTAGGGTTTATGAGTTTTGACGACGACTTCAGGTTCAGCCACGTGGTTGAGGGCTCAGGTATTCGGGTGTAAGAGAAGTGGAATGCTATTTCAGGACAAATTCAGTAAGAAGGGTGGTTTAGGGTTTAGGGTTAGGAGTGGAACAAAAAGATATCGAGGGTTTCTGCGGACTACTGCTCAAGCGTGGGAAGAAGACTGATAATTGGAAAAGTGGCCCTAAACCCTAAACCCTAGGACCCCGCGTGCATTCTGCAAGCCCATTCCTGTACAAATTTTGCAACCTGCACATGACTTCCCACACGATAGATGCTAAAAATCCAGCATGACCCTAACTACCCTATACTTGGGAATTCAGGGTTTAGGGTTTAGGTTTTTTCTGGCACTATAAGCCCATGCATGATGTCAAGCATCCTGGATATGGTTTTCCTGGAGCCCACAAGCATCAAGATATGCCCTAGTATAAAATGGTAATGTGCGTTTTCTTTTCCATTATCCCTCTAAGGCCTCCATAGAAATATGTATATATACATACACATATGTACATCCGATTAGAATATGGAAATGTTCTTTTTGTTTTCCTATATAACCCTAAACCCTACACCCCAAACTCCAAAACCTACACCCTAAACCCTAAACCCTGAACCCTAAACCTTCTACCCCAGGCCCTAAGACCTACTGGTCCATTCTGTGGCAAACTGACCACCTTGCTGGGCAAGTTACTTGAGACATCTCAGGATTTAGGGTTTGGGGTTTGGGGCTTAGGGCTTAGGGCTCAGTATCCGGAATGCTAGGAAGCCATAAACAGATACCCTATATGATTTTGACAAATCGAAAAACGGGTATGAACCAAAAGCAGCGCCGTAAGTAATCTGCTTATCCCTGAACCCTCAACGCTCGGACCAGGTGTCTTGCCGCGGTTTTACTCTTGCAGAATCATGGGCAAGCCAGAAAAGACTGTAATTTACAGTGGTTTTAGGGGGTCGTGAGGGTTAAAAAGGGCTTTATGTTGGGTCGCGTTTTAAAAAAAAACGCGGCCTTCGTAAGGACGTCTCAGGAAAAATTTCGGGCGCCTTTTGTGTAAGTCTACGTTTTACGGGAGGCTCAAAACCGAAAATCCTTTACTTGGAAATCCAGAGCTGGAAAAGCCAAGGCACGAGGTGATGGGGGAAAGGGTTAACGGTGTAGGGTTTTACACATCGGGCAAACCATGTAGTCCCCCTGAAGTAGACAGAAAATGGTGTTGGGTATGCCACAATAAAATCCGAGTACACCTTACATTGCATGTTCTTAAGCGGGACTACAGCCCTGCAAGCCCTGAGACCAAAAAGCCAAGGCACGACCCGAGCGGGGAAAGGGCTAAGGGTGTAGGATTCTACAGGAGGTCCAAACCCGACACACCCTAGTCCCCCTAAAGTAGATAAAATATAGCTGCGGGCGTATCAACATAAGATCCTCATATACCCCATAGTGTATCTACCTCAGGGGAAGACAACCCCCAAAACCCTGAGTCGGAAAAGACAAGGCACGGTTTTAAAGGACTCGGCAACCCGAGTTTGCCCAGTATGTGGAGAGGAACGATGCAGAGCCGCACAGCCCACATGTTTATGTCGGAAAAAGCTGTGCGCAGTCCACGCTTTTTCGCCCCTAACTGCTACCGTCCAGCTCTCAGCAATCGAGCCCAAAGAGACCCGCATTGCTGCTGCAACTTTGCTGGAAACGAGGAGACATCACTAAACAAGCGATACTGCCAGCATTCGCGATCCCCCGAAAGCTTGCGCTTGAAGAAACAAGGGCAAATTCCGGCGCATCGTCCAGCATTCCGCCCGGAAGTGAACAGGTGCGGCAGATAAGCTCGCAGGTGAACAGTGCACCTGCCGTACTTAGTTTCTTTGAGCGCGCGGTGCTGCAGAGCCCGCCAGCTATAGCCTGGGCCATCATCTGCTTGTTGGTCAGCCGGCTCCCGTTGCTCCTACATGGGAGGCTTCATGCCCGAAGAGCCATTGTCCCGAAAACAAAGGAAAAGGCTAAACCCTAAACCCATAACCATGTCAAGGGACTTACAGGGCGCGGATAAACTAATGGCCTACAGTATCATAGTTTCCGTTGTTTGAGGTCTTCGGGTCATGCAGGAAATTGAATATCCACTGTATAACTTTGACAGGCTCTTAACAGCACTCAAAACTCAATCACAAAGTCTAAAAATCCCAAATTATAAACCCCGAACCCTAACAACCAAAACTCTAAACTCTAAATCCTAAACCCCAAAACCCCTAAAACCACATACCCTAAACCCCAAAACCCTAAACCCTAAATCCCCCCAAAACTCCGATGATGTGGCAACGCCTTGGTCTACGAGCTCCAACCGCATGCCGTCGCTGGTGGTCGTGGCCTCCGCAGGTTTAGGATTTAGGGTTTAGGGTTTAGGGTTTAGGGTTTAGGGTTCAGCATCTCATTGCGAGTGAAATTCTAAGGAAAAGAAATCCTTCGAAAACTACCCACCCACCCTTTGGTTCCCC
>CAJNIZ010043717.1:13196-28146 GCA_905231905.1 Symbiodinium pilosum | reverse complement strand
ACAATAGCTCATATGAGCCATAGTCTAAACTCCTACTATCCCCCTTAGTAACCACTATTCTATTCCCCTGCATAATCCGCTATATAACCCCTTTAAGGAGTTTAGACTAGAGTACATATGGGCGGGCCATTATTGGGATTGTATAGGATTGTTAAAGGGATCCGCTAGAGCACTCTACCTTCAGCGCATCCCTAAACCCTAAACCCTAAACCCTAAATTAGGGTTTAGGGCTTCGCTTGAACCCCCCGAGCCCACGGGTGGGTCAAAAAACTCAAAGTCCGCTCCAATTTGGCGTGGTTGGTTTGCATTCCCTAAGGGTCCAAGGACCCAAATGCTAGGGCTTCAGGGCCCGACTACTAGAATGTCAATGGTATTTGGGCTCTTAAACCCCATTATTTGGGTCCTTGGACCCTTAGGTTTGCCATTATTATGATTTTAGATTCCCTGTAGAACTATTGTATATTAACCCAGCTTCCATCTCATTATCAAGTTTCCTTTCGAGTTGACTCTTCATGTATTTGAAGTTTGCAATTCTTAGTTTCTCTGTATTTCCACCTCATTGTAGCAGACCCGAGCCCTTCAGCGCTCCCCAAAGAAATTCACCATCCCAACCCTGTCGCAAGGGGAGGATTTCAGGGTCTGAGGGCGGAGTGTTGCGGTTGCGAAGGTTTAGGGTTCAGGGCCCCCAATCTCCCCGAAGTTTTTGCCAGGAACTCTGTCCTAACCACCCAGCCATATGAGGGCAATAAAAAATGCAGATTCATTCAATTCAAGCAATGCTTATGTGACATATTCCACGCAGACTGATGCTCATGCTCCCAAACCCCGAAGAAACTGCAGACCACTCGTACTAATAACAAGCAGTGGTGAAGACATTTTTTTGGGCCCCTACAGTACCAAGAAAATGAAGCAAAAACCCACGAGCCACAATACAAAAAACAAAACCAACAACCGCACAATCTGAAATGCCAGGTTGCCTTTGTGCGGAGAATGCTGCAGCAGGCGGTGAGGTAGCAATTTGCTTGGACCAGCAGGGCAAGCATGGGAATCAAAATGCGGAAAAGAACGAGTTCGGAAGTTATGGCACAGATGCGTGCACACATGATATCATACATGGTATGCACCAATACTAATCACCTCTCCCAGAACTCTCACCCCCTCTGATAGTGAATATTCCTGTTATGACACATTAATTTTCTTTGGGATTGGGTGAGGTGATTGATTAATGCATGCCTATACCCTAACAACCCTAAACCCTATACCCTACTCCCAACTGACAAGACGCATCATCAGGTAAAGATGGTTTCGGCTAAAGCTGTGTTGGATGTCCATGGGTACAAATGGGGGTTTCCCAAAATTAGGGGTACCATTTTGGGGGGTCCCCATAATAAGGACTATAATATATTGGGGTCTATATATTGGGGTCCCCCTATTTTGGGAAACTATCAGATAACCTCCTTAAAGCTGCAACAACAACCCAATCACGACCGCGTTCGGGGACCTAGGGGGCTTGTAGTTATAGTTTGTGCTTCAGCTACAGCTATATATATGTCAGTTGTAATTATTTGGTCCTCAACCCCCTTTTGTCTCTATAAGCCCCCGGATCTTTTTTCATGTGCCATGCGACTTTCCATTTGATTCGCTAAACCCTAAACCCTAAACCCTTAAACAAGATTTGAACCACACCTGGAGTTGGAAGAACTAATCAAACTGCCAAAGGCACCCTGGCACGAATTGCTCTGGATCCTCACCCACCAGACTCCAAAATTATCACCCTGCCCTAAATCCTGCATCCATCAATCTTATACACGTCCAAACTGCTAAATTACGTATATCATAAGCCCGAAGCGCATTGTTCCACAGACCTCCACTACACCCTTTGGCAAGACAAATGTTTTTTCGCAGCCGGAAAGGCAGCTAGACGTCTCGTGGAAGGTGGCGGGGATGCCAAGTGAGGGCTCGCGGTAAGCGTTTCGTTGGCGGTGCCCCTCCAGCTGGTTCCACAAACAATCTGCAGCATTGTCAAGTCTGTCTGCAATGATGGTATCAAGTATCCTCATTATGCTATATTCCCAGCATCTACATCTTTGACCGTTCACGCCGACCCCCGCCAGCAAGATCAGTGGCGAGGATTAAAAATGAGATGTGCTGAGGCCCTCCAAGGTACGCAGCAGGGCGCGCATTAGGGTGAAAGGGTTTGGTTTACAGCTTAGGCTTATGTACCTATAACGGACGGGGCGAGGAGGGCGGAAATCAGTCTAAGAAGTCGGATTGCTCTGTGGACTGTTGTCTCTTTTCTGGTGTGGTGTTGAAACTAGGGGGATAGGGTTTAGGATTAGGGTTTGGGATTTCGATAAATTCCAACTTCCCGCCCTAAACCCTAAACCCTAAACCCTGGGTACCCCGGAACTACCGCCGGCAATTTGGGCATGCGCATTTCTCGCGCCGCCAGGCCAGGGCTGCGATGCGGATCTGCGTGAGACTCAATCCCTACACATGTTTTAGGGTATACGGTGTTTAGGGTTTAGGGTTCAGGGTTTAAGGGTTTAGGGTTTGAGGTTTAAGGGTACGGCTTAGGAAGTAGGGTTCAGGCCTGGACTTCAGGATATAAAGCTTCCCCCTAAGATCATGTAACGCTGACCCAAAAACAGCCACATGATAGTTCGAGGGTCAGAATTTGGAGGCTTGGGGAGGAAAGGAGCAAGTGGGACTAACGACTTTATGCTTGTTACAATCCATCATGAGGTGTAGGGGGGATGGATGGGAGTGTCATCCATGAATGTGCAAAGACCATTCCTCTTACACACTCCATTTTTGCCACAAGTCTAACCCTGAGGACATTCAGCAATCCCCCCGGAAACCCCACCAATTAGGACACCCACCCCCTTATCAGGGGGCCAAATTTTCGCACGATCTAAGGTCTGCGGGTGGGAAACAGGCAAGCCAAGCATACGGATGATACAAAAACCTGCATGACCCTGAGTACCTTACAGCTGAGGAAGTCCATGCAGTGCAGCAAGCGCTTTATTCTCTTAACTGTGCTCTGCTATCATGACCCCATTGCTGCTTCCTCTCTGCAACGATTTGTGTTCTTTAACTTACAAATCACTCATATGCGCTAATACGGAACTTTTCGACTCTACAATGTTTCTCCGACAGGGTTTTGTGTGCAGGCCCTGCATCGTGCTCCGGACGTAAACCGGAGAGAAAAACGGAAGTCACTCACTGACTCTTCCGTTCCAACACAGAAGTTGTAAGAAATTGACGGAGTTAGGGCTTCATTCCCATCCTGTCTGCACCCCGAACCGTGAACCCAGGTTGCACGGAATTTCGGATCTTGTCTGCACCCCAAGCCCGGAACCACGGTGCACAGAATGCTGCAGTCAAAAAAATGGTTCTCCCTGGGCTCATGCAGCAATATTCAGGGCCCATGCACCTTGACACAATGGTGTTCTTGATATAAACGTTTTCAAAAGGCCCCTGATTGTGGGAAAACCCCTTCGGAAAGGCACAATAATGGGAGCCACGAATCCTCTACATCCTGAAGCCAAGGGCCGAAGCCCTGAAGCTATGGAAATACTTCGAGCTTCATCTGTAAAGCGTCTCTGTCAGCATCCAGTCAAGCCATAATCAGGACATCCCCCACCGACGGAGCACTAGACGCAAATCTCCGCCTTCTGAACCACAAGGCACTAGACCCTAAACCTAGAGCCTTTAACCTCAAACCCCAAGCCTTAGCCCTAAACTCCAAGCCTTATGTCCATTTTAAGCCCTGAAGCCTTAGCCCTAAACCCTAAGCCCGTACCCAAGACCTGTTCCGAACCCTGAAACCCAAAGCCTAAGCCCATGGTTAAAAGACCCCTGATTGGGGTTTAATCCTGCTTTTACACCCCCTAAACCCTACACTCTGACCACCTTAAACCCTAAATCCTAAACCCTAAACCCTAAATCCTAAACCCTAAACCCTAAACCCTAAATCCTAAACCCTAAAACCCTAAACCCTAAATCCTAAACCCTAACCCTGCTTAGGAAGCCCCCTCAGCCCTTAAGCCATGTTGGACTCCGGGGTGGCAGGAAGGTCAATGCCGAATGGCAGTCTCTGTTGGCCTTTGGAACCTGAAACACGACCTCCAAATTTAGAATTGAAGGGTTAAGGGTTTAGGGTTTAAGATTTAGGGTTTAGGATTGAGGGTTTAGGGCTTACGGTCAGATTACGAATGTCAAACACCCCGTGTTATCATAACTATTGGGGGTGATAGGTTATAATTTGCTTTTAGCCCCAGTGCCTTCCTCCTACAGTCCCCCCTTAAGTAGATAGAATATGGGGGTTTGGGTTTAGGGTATAGTCCCCCTTAAGTAGATAGAATATCGGGGTATATGGGGATCTTATTGTAATATACCCAAAGCCATATTCCATCTACTTAAGGGGGACTATAGATTTAGGCTTTGGGGGTATCCCGTTCAATGGCAGAGGCGGGGGGTTGTGGGGATACATAGAGCTGAGGGCTCACGGCGTCCAGCTTTCAATGTAGATAGGGATACATAGGGCTCGGTTACAGCTTGCATAATGTACCGCCCTCCAGATCAGGAAAGGGAACTCCATTTCTTCACTAATTAAATTAACCCCAAAAGTATGTGAAATAATGGCCCTCAACCCGAAAGTATGTGAAATAATAGCCCTAAACCATAATAACAGCCATGAAGGCCATTATCTTACATACTTTCGGGTCCAGGTACATCCTAAACCCCAAACCCTAAATATCCTGATATACCCCTATATAACCCCTATGCATACCCCCATATAACCCCTATATAAAGACGATTATTTTACATACTTTTGGGGTCCGGACAGGCACCCCAGAACTTCGCGGTTTCTTGGCTCCCATGGTGTAGGTGGTAGGATTTCAAAGGTCTAGCCTTCCGGCTCTGCTTACAAACATATTCTGCCCTTTTGGAGTGTGCACGCGGTTTAGGGTTTAGGATTTGGGATAGGGCCTGGTCATTGTAGGATGAAGATGAGTGTTGTTACGATTTTGCAAGTTGACCTCAAAGTGGATCTTAGGGGGCACGCCCCAAGAATTGGTTTTTGTTGTGCACCTTACCGGCGCTTATGAGGGCACGGGGGGGAGGGGCGGGGGAGTGAATAGGCGTAATTTGAAAAATGTGTATATATATATATCTATATATGCAAGGACTATGCAGGGATAATTATAAGGACCGCTCACCCTCAAGCAGCAGTGAGACGAAAGGTTGCCGAAAAAATGTCTCTGCAAATTTCATGAGGGCAGCCTCTTCTTCAGAGCAGGCCTAAGCCCTAAACCCCTGTAGATTTGCCAGCCCTAGGTTCAGGGTTTAGGCTTTGAGGAAATACGTCCAGAGGCTCCCAGGGCCAACGCTGTGGAATGTTCCCTTCCGTTTGGAAGGTTGGTAAGCTCAACCCAGAAAGCTCTAGCAGCTAAAGCAAGGATCCAAAAACACAAGAACCTATCAGGGTTATATAGGAGCCTTATAGGTGTTATATAGGGATAATTCCAAAGAACGCGGAAACTACTATTTATGGTTAGGGTGTAAGGTTGGGGGCTTGGGATTTAGATTTCAGGTTTGAAGGCTTAGTGCTTATGGGTTGAATTCCGGCTGTTTTCTTCGATCCCGTGGACTCCCTTGCCGGGCTAGGGCATACGCCTTGGGGTTCAGGGCTCAGGGTGTAGGGCTTAGGGTTTAATGTGGAAGGCCCAGGAGTGGCAATAAGTCTTTCAAACACCCTAAGGGTCCAAGTACCTAATATGTATATACCTACCCAAAACCTGTACTATAATTACTATTACCCAAAACCCAAATACCTACTTATTGGGTACTTGGACGCTCTGGGACAAGGATTCAAGACATCATTGTAGCTGTTCAGGGAATGAGGTTTAGAGTTTAGGATCTAGGGTTTGGGGTGTCCAACGCGTGCTAACAAAGAGAAATTCAGGTTGGCCTTTCACATAATCACATTCCCCAAGGCACCGCAATGATGAATGGATTTGTAAAATATTACAAATGTATGGATATGTCCCCTTAAGCGTTCCCCGTTTCGAGACAACCCTCTAGAAAGATCCCAAGATGTCTTAGACTAAACGCTAATCCCTAAACCCTAATCCCTACACCCCAAACCCCAATCCCTGAACTCTAAACCCGAAACCCTAAATCCTAAACCCCAATTCCTAAACCCTAAACCCAAAACCCTAAATCCTAAACCCTAATTCCTGAAACCTAAGCCCTAAACCCTAAATCCTAAACCCCAATTCCTAAACCCTAAACCCTAAATCCTAAACCCCCAATTCCTGAACCCTAAACCCTAAGCCCTAAATCCTAAACCCTAAATGCCGTTTGCTCTTTGGATCCTTCGGGAAGCCTTGGGCCTTGCAGCACCGAGCCGCCCTAGGCGAAAACGGGGACCCTCAAAACTACATGGATTCTTCATTAGGGTGTAGGGTTACGGTTTAGGGTTTAGGGTTTAGGGTTCAGGGTTTAGGGTTTAGGGTGTAGGGTTTAAGGTTTTGCCCCCGCCGATCAACAGTCTATAATACGGGTCATATTAAGGGATACATATAATCAACCGTTAAGGGATGCGGGCAGCACCCAAATTCTTCACTGGGAAACTTATACAACTTCAGATAATACATGTGTATATAGATATACACACATATGTATAGATGTATATATATATAGCGAGAGATATTAGGGTTGGTTTAGGGTTGGTTAGGGTACATATGGACATTGAACATCTCTCGCTAACTCTCTCTCTCTCCCTTGCTGGAGTTCGTAGAAAAGAACTAAGCTGCATTCGACTTTGAGCCAGTACCATATAGGAGACTGAATGTAGCCAACATGCTTAAGCCTGTAACTAACAGCCCAAGGCGAAAACTCTAAACCCTAGACCGTAAAGCCCTAGATCCTAGACCCTGAGCCCTAGACCCTAAAGCCCTACATCATAAAACCCGAAGCTCTGAAACCCTAAGACCTCAGACTCTGAACAGTCAACCCTGAAAGTTGAGGCGTCAAGCCTCCAAACTGCAACAGCTTCGTATGGGCTTTGAAGTCCACAGAACCGAAACTACTTGATCTCAAAGTTTACAAACATGCCAGCATTTTCCTAACATCATGCGGCCCTAGATCCTTCCACGCCACCCCCAACCCTAAACCCTAGACCTGAAACCCTAAACCGTCAACCACAGACCTTAAACCCTAAACCCTAAGCAAAAAGCCCTAAACCCCCAGCAACCCTGACGCCGCACTAAATGCTGCTGACCTCCAAGCCGCAAACCCTACTGGGACTCTCAGAAAATATATAACAAGAGACTGTTGGGCCATTGAAAAGCTAACGAATTTGGGGCTATTTTGGGAAATGTTGCGCAGCCCTAAACCCTCAATGTACTTGTTTTGGGCGGTTTAGGTGATTTCTTTTGGCTCCCCCGCTTCGGCGGAGGACCTTGCCATTGGCCCTGTGCTACGTGCTCAGTAGCTTACCTGTGCAGGACTTTTTCGCGCTTGGGGCTCAAGGAATTGAGTTTAGGTTTCAAGCTTTAGGCTTCAGAATTTATAGTCCCCCCTAACTAGATAGAATATGGCTTTGGGTATATTATAGTAAGATCCCAAAATTCCATATTCTATCTACTAAGGGGGACCATAGGGCTTAGTAAGGGCTCCGGGCCCCCAACCTAGCATGGAACCTGAGAACCACTTGTTGACTGCCGAACCCCAGGGTTATATTGGGGTTATATAAGGGTTTCCAAAATTAGGAGTACCTTCTTGGGGGTCCCCATATTAAGGGCTATAGTATTTGGGGGACCCTAAACCCTAAACCCTGTCCTTTCCAACGGGGGCTGTACTGGTTTCTATGCTAATCTGGAGGAATGTCTACGACTATCATCGGACGTAGGATTCACGTTGTAGAGTTTTGGGTTTAGGGTTCAGGGTCCCAAGTTTGGGAGTTGGGGTTGCCAAATTCCCCATATTCGACATCAGTTTTGATTGTCTTGAAATCTCTCTCAAGAGCAAACCATCAAAATGTAGTCCATTCCAAAACGACCTGGCTGTTCTTTGCCAATCTCAAAGATCTGAAATCAAGCCGATTTGGGAACATGCCCTTGCGGTTTGAGGCCTACAGTCTAGGGTTTAGCCACAATTCGGGGTTAGGTCGCGTGAGTTCGTTGTGATGTGCCAAGACGATGAAGCATTCCGTGCTGAAACCATCAACCCTAACCCTAAACCCTAATCCCTTTTCCCTAAACCCTATAGATATATATATATATATGTATCCTATGCCAGGCTTTTTCATTAGGATGCGTATCGTGACAGTAGAGGCCAGCTTACATACCCAAAGGCTCCATGGAGCTGTATGGCATACACTTGAGCCCGAAAGTAACTATATGGGAACCCTTTGGGCCCTACAGTATATACCATGCAACTACTTGAACCCTAGATCCAATGCCCTCAACTCTGAACCTATCTAACACCACCCCACGCCCTGTACCTGAAGCCGATCCCTAAACCCTAAACCCTAAACCCTAAACCACGCGCCTGTACGTAGGAGGCTTCCGGAGGAATGTCTAAACCAATGTCCGTAGTATCCGGGGCCACGAAGTTGTCCTTAAGGGGCTATAGTCCCCGTTAAGTAGATAGAATATGGGATACATTGGGAACTGATTCTGGGTTTAGGGTTTAGGGTATATGGGGATCTTATTTAAATATATCCGAAGCCATATTCTTTCTACTTAAGGGGGGGCTATAGGGTTTAACAATCCGGTAGTGTCTTCGTCTGCTACCTACGAAACCTACTGTTGCTGTTCTCCCTATATCCCATAATGAGGACACGTGTATTTTCCTCCATAAAAGAGCATCCCTGCTTAAAGAAAGCGCCAAGTTGTCTAGAATCAATAGTCCTAAGTTCCATAAATCCCCCTATATCCACCTGCCTATGCATCTCTATATTATGTCCCCCATAAATCCCCCTACCTACGTCTATACCCCTATGCATCCCCAAATCATATCCCTGTTACTCCTTTAGAGAGGTACTAGGCATCCCTATTGTATGTGCCTGTTACTCCTCTAGAGAGGTAGCGTTTAAGGTAGAGGGTGAAGGTCTGGTTTCATGTCGTGGCCTGGATACATGGGCCATAATGTAAACTCCTTAAAGGGGGTTAGATAAGGGACTACTATAGGGGTTATTTAGGGTGATGCTAGGAGTTTAGACTATAACCCCTATAACCCCCTATATAATCCCAGTTTCCATTTCATTTTCCATTTGCTTTTCCATTTGATTCTCCATTATTAAGGGGGATGCTAGGAGTTTAGACTATGCCTCCCATGAGGTTTGTAAAGGGAGACCGAGGACCAGTTGAATGGGGCTTTGGGGCATAGTACAGTACGCGACAATGATGTCCGGTTTATAAGGAAATGATATGGTTGTCAAAATTATGGCCCCTTTTTGGGTACCCTAAATATTAGGTGCCGTACTAAAATAGGGACCCAAAAAGGGACCAGAATTTTGACCACCACCCATATTACGAATTAGTCATTCAGGTTTCTAGGGTAGACTTTGAGGCGAATGCTCAGAATTTAGGGCGTAGAAATTGAAACTTATAGACTGAGCGGCCAAGTGTTGTTGGAACCATTATGACAGCAGTGAAAGCCAAAGCTCTGGCAACATGGAGACTGGATGATTTCCGATACTTTTCCATCCTCCTAGATCTTCGGGTAGGGAAACACTTACAACGTTTAGACGGAAACCGGTTATGCAGTAGCTTCTCAGCTTGGGATGGGACCTTCTTATAGACAACCTCTATGCACGCATTTCCTGAAACACAGTCCATCGTGTAATCCTCCTTATGGGACTCTCCACCAAAAAAGAGACGCTTTTTTTTGGAAAGCCATCTGTATCCTTCCTGAGGACATTTCTAATCAAATCACCGCGTTATTCCTATCTGCCTCGTGTTCCCTAAGGGTACAGCCCTTAAACCCAAAGCCCAACAACGGCTTTTGCTAGAAACCCCCAGCTGGATTTGGGGATCACGGGTGGCAACTGTTGTTCTTGCTAATGCTGATCAGGTTTTGCTTGTCAGGTCAGGGGGAGATGGGCCACTCGGCTTAGAGTTCAGGGCACCCTAAACCCTTAATCACCACGGGTTTCCTTACCACCCTTCCCCTAACCCATCCTCCTCCAGAACACCACTGTCGAGGTTCCCCTTCATTAGCCGTACTTGGCTCAGACTATCTCCACATTGGTGAGGTTTGGTTTAGATAATAGTTGTAATATGGTTATACATAGCCCTTAATAGGACCCCTAATCTAGACTGCTACTGGGTGGGGGCAGTACCCACGGTTTAGGGTTTAGGTTTTAGGGTTTTGAGGTGCCACCTGCAAGGATGGGGTCTCAGGGTATAGAAAAAGGCTCAAGGCAAAAGGTACTGTCAATCAATGTCGACTCCCTAAACCCTAAGCCCTAAAGGGGAACCCTAAACCCTCAACCCTACACCCTAAACCCTACACCCTAAACCCTAAACCCTGAACCCTAAACCAATGGAGGGAACGTAGGCTTTATGAATCAAGACCCTACGTCCTAGAACCTCAGACCTTCAAAAGTCAGCCCTACGCCCTAAGCCCTAAACCTATAGTCCCCCTTAAGTAGATAGAATATGGCTTTGGGTATATTGGGGTTTAGGGTTTAGGGTTTAAGGTTTAATTATACTAAGGTCCCTATATACCCCATATTCTATCTACTTAAGGGGGAGACTAAAAAGAACCGGCAGCTTAAGGGGCAGGTTTCATTGGCTCACCGTTGCGAGCACAACGCGCAAATTGATTTCATGGGCAGGTCTGCAACATGAGGTTTTCTTTCAGGGTTCAGGGTTTACTGTTTTGGGCTTCAGTGCCACAAGCATTTTCTCTAAGTTCCCTGAACCCCTGGTAGAAAGTATAATTTCAACTGGTTATTGGGATTAGAGATGACAGAAATTAACAATGAATTTCAAGAAACTTCCAGTTTTGACTGATGGGCATGCTCGGCCATTCCCTAGACTAAACTCTAAACCCTCAGGTCCACCCTAAAGTAAGGAATTACAATAGTACCCTCCCCCAGAGGTACCCCCCAGGTTTAAGGAGCTAATCAAGACTATATAGGGCTTAATCAGGCCTACTATTGTAATCCCTTAAAAGGGGGATTCCAGAGACTAATATGCTGCGAAAGACATTGTCAGAATCTGTTGAAGAGGGTCTTAGGGCTTTTTGGGGTTTAGGGTTTGGGGCCCCGCACTGAAAACCAGACGAAAACCCTTTCAAAAAGGCTTCACATGGCTGTCCCCAACGATGGAGCAAAGCCTAGCAAAACTCCAAGGAACATGCCTGCATCCTGCTAGTGTACGCCACCTACCCCACAAATTGACACCCTACACCCTGAACCCATACCCTTCACTACTAGAGCCGCAGACCCTACACCTAAGCCCCCAAAACCCTAGACCCTGAACACTAGGCCCTAGTCGAAATCCCAACATATGCCCCGGCGTCAGGCGTTTCAAAGCCGGCGTCCGTAGAGCCATCCCGCATGACCTGCGAATCCTCAGTTCCGGCTTGGATTCTTGGGGCACAGAGTGTCCAGGGCTTAGGGCCACAAAGCTCAACGTTATCTAGTAGCCATTGTGTCATTCACCATGGAAGTGCACCTTGCCAAGACCAAGGATTAGACTATGTTTACACGTTAGGGTTTGGGGTTTAGGTTGTTGGGATTGGGGTTTAGGAAGCCCAAATCCTCAAGGTCTAAACCTTAAACAATAAGACCTGCTCCCTAAACCCTACAGCCTGATCCCCAATACCTACACCCTAAATCCTTACGCCCTCATCATTCAATCCTTAACCCTCACAGCTGACAAGTGTCCGTCTCCGCGTCCGCCAGTTTCTCAGAATCATTCCTCAGTCAAAACTTTCGGGCGTCGGGCCTATTTGAAGGGACAGGGATTGGGGCTTAGGCTTCGGGGGTTAGGAACATGGAGCGTTGTACAGAAATGTGCCGTGCGAATGCAAAATCCAACTGCAAAGTCAAGTTGATGCGGCGGGGGAGGGGGGGTTCACAGGGTTTTTCATACAGCCTGCGTGGGTTGCACACCTAAACCCAAACTCTAAAACCTTAACCCTAGAGCCTAGGCACTTTTACCCATGAAGCTCCGAGTCGAGCCGATACGGATGTTTGTCGCTTTAGGGTTTAGCGTTTAGGGTTTCGAGGGGGAGCTCTGGTAGCTTATATGTCCTATAGTATTTGGGGGGCGTATGTGTATGGGGCAGCCCTGTGTTTGGAAAATCAGAGACACCGTGTAAAGCTTCGGACTGACGTTCGCAAGGTTTTGTGAGAAAGTTTAGGGTTTGGGGTTTAAGGTTTAGCGAAGGTTTTGGGGTATGGCCTAACCATAATGCTAACTGCAGGCTTTCCAGGCACAAACAAGGTTGGCTTTGGTTCTATGAAGCTTATACCTATATCTGTACAAATCTCTCTCTCTCCAAAGGCGGTTTGAAGGGGTACCCAATGCGCAACTAAGTATTGTAGTCTTATAACTTTGAGTAGCCCTGGAAGGACTTGACTAAAAACTGCGCATGCCTCTGTGGGAGAAGGATACTGTCAGCATTTGCAGGCTTGCTAAGGAAACCCAGAAGAAGATACATACTCATTGGGGAAAAGGGCCTACGTACCCGGAAGCGACTACGCTCCAAACCCTAGACGCGAGACTCCCTACTCAAAGGCTCAGGGCACTTCGTAATAAGGTTGTAAAGGGTATATAAGCAAACTAACCCCAGTGAGGGGGGCCTATAACTTAGGATCCATGACTCTATTTATAAGCTGCTTGCTAAGTCCCCTGAGCCTCCAAGTAATCACAACAATGACTAAGGCTCATCTTGTGTGAGTTCTGTGCTTCGCATGCACGGAGTTTGACTGCCAGGGGCGTCAGTTTCTCCTGGGTGGGACAGACGCGCCAACAAGGGCTGATCGTCTCAAATTTGTGGTCAAAGTAATAAACCCTGGACCGTGCGCCCTAACAATATCAAGTAATGATAGAAACAGTAATCATCGTAACAACGACAATCATCATCATATGAGCTATAAGCTAAACTGCTAGTATCCCCCTTAATGACCCCTATCATCGTCCCGTGTAAATATCCCGTATATAACCCGCCTTTCAAGAACTTAGATTATAGCTGATATTGACAAGAGTTTGAGATTTGGAGATTTGGAGCTCCATTGGTGTTTGGGTTTCAGGTTCAGTGTTTAGACTTTGCATGTTGGGGTCAAGGAGACGTATGTTCTAGACTCACTTAAGCAGATAGAATACTGGGCAGATACGCATCTTACTATGATATTGAGCAGTTCCATATTCTATCTACTTAGTTAGGGGGGACTACAGTCCTTAAGACCTACACCCGACGGATGTTAATCCCTAAGACCTACAAACTATAGGGGTCACAAAGGGGGCATATAGGGGATGTATCGGGATTACGTAGGGGTTATGTAAAGTTATATAGGCCTACACCCCTACGTATAATATCCTGCACTGCAGCCCTAAGTACCTCTACTTCGAAGCCGTCGAAACCATGATGGCAATAAATCAGGGTAATGTAGAATAATTTCACTTCCCAAATTAAGGCCATTTTGGTACTATTCTCTATATAGACCACCATTTAAGGTGAGGTCGGGTGAGGTTGCTTTTAATTGCCCAGATGAATCCCAAAGCCAACCTCGAAGCCTTTGACTTTGAGCCTTGAGTCCCGAACCACTATGGGCTATTAGACCTTAAGGATACCTTAATCTACCCTTAATAGGGTCCTAATAGGGAATTTTAGGGTCTAATAGCCCATAGTGGAAGAGCCCACACGGTTTAGGGTCTGTAGGGTTTAGTGTTTAGGGCTTACTCAGCTTAGGGTTTAGTGTTTAGTGTTCAGGGCTTACTCGAAACCATAGACTGCCATACACCTTAAGACGTGAACGCAAGATCCCACCATCAAAATCCAGGCGTTGAATCGCAAGCATGAGATCCTACCGCATCAGCCCCACAAGCCCAACAACCCTAAACCTTGGGTACTGTCCCCACCCCCCCCACTAACAGTCTACAATAGGGATAACATTAAGGGCGATGTACTGTATAGTTATTTTCTAATTACCAGCCAGCCCAACCTAAACCTAATGTCGTAGCCCTATACCTGCCTCTAGTTAGCAGGAAATGCTGGAATGGAACAGAAAGAGAAAACTACCATACTTTTGGGGATTCTTGAGGGACTACAGGGATCATTCCCTTCACTCTTTGCCACCTAGGGTTTAGGGTTTTTAGGGTTTAGGGATTTAGGGCACACCCTAAGCCCTGTACCCCGGCCTGCCTCAAAAGCCGACAGACCTGCAACACAAACGATCCCGAACCCTAAGCCCTAAACCCTAAACACCCTAAACCCTAAACCCTAAACACCCTAAACATCATAAACCCTAAACCCTAAGCCCTAAACTCTAAACCCTAAACCGCCAACCCTAAACTCTAAACCCGGAGTCCTAAGCCCTAAGCCATTAATCTTATGGTTTAGGGTTTAGCGTAACCCCGGCCACGCGGTTTAGGGTTTAGGGTTTAAGGCATTAAACCCAAGCCAAACCTAAACCCGATCCCAAACCCTACGCCCTAAGCTGGCCTTCGGTTAGCCAGGAACGGAGGAATGGATCCTTACAGTAGTCCCTATAGTAGTTTCCATTTTGTTTTCCATTCCTTCCAAACCCTAAACCCAGGGTAGTAGCTTCCATTGTCTTTTCCATTCCTTCATTCCCAGCTAACCAGAAGCGAAACCTCTACATAACCCCAGTTTCCATTTCACTCTCCATGTTATTGTCAATTTGATTCTCAATTATTGGGGTAATATATACCCCAATATACCCGAAACCCTAAACCCT
>CAJNIZ010043717.1:0-13096 GCA_905231905.1 Symbiodinium pilosum | reverse complement strand
ATTTGAGGGTGGTTTCAGGGGTTTAGGGTTCGGGGTTTTAGGGCTTTAGGGTTTTAGGGTTTAGGGTTTTAGGGTTTAGGGTCCCTAAACCCTACACCCTAAACCCAAATCAGTTTTGGAAACTGCCATGCCTGCTTGGCTCGGAGCTCCAAATCTTCCTGCCAACCCGGAGGGAAGCCATGGGTTAGGGTCCACCTACACTACTACATTGGGGAAACTAGGGGATTATTAGGGGGTTCCATTTTTGGATCCTTTAGGGGGCCTGGGTACTTATGAGCCAAGACCAGATGTGGAGCTTAGGCGTTTGAAATCCTCCTGGCACTTCATTCACAGAGGCCTTTTTTCGCATGGCACTGCTGGGGCCCTGCCCTAAACCCTTAGCGCTGATCCATCCCAAACCGCATGCGTACACGAGAGCCGGAGCATAGCCCTCCGCTCATTCGTTCCGAAAATACCTGCACCCTGGGAATTGTGGTCGTGTGCTATACTTACATACTTAGGAGTCACGTAGCTCTACTAGTAAGGGCTAGATTCTGATAGTAAAACAATAGTGATGGCAATTAGTGATCAGGCGATTTGTAGCAATTTGGGAGTTTCCCAAAATAGGGGACCCCAATATAGACCCCAAAATACTAATCCTTTTTATTGGGACCCCATAATGGTACCCCTCATTTTAGGAAACCCCCATTTTCGGTTTGTATGGAGCCTGTTGTGATCTTTCTCCCTGCAGCCTCTTCACTCTAAGTCTATAGTCCCCCTGAAATAGATAGAATATGGCTTTGGGGTATATTATAATAGGATTCCCATGTACCCCATATTCTATCTACCTAAGGGGGACTATAAGTTCTGCTCTTCTTCGTTTTCAACATTCTGTTCTGTTCTTAAGCGGCCGTCAGCCTCTCACGATTAATATGCACGTGCCTATGACCCGAATAGACCTATAAACCCCTAACCCTGAACTCGGAACCCCGTCTAATGCCGGTTTCCATTTCATGTCCAGCTCCTTTGCCATTTGATGCTCCGTTTTGGTAAGCCTTTGACGTTGGCGTAGAAGGTTTCTCTAGCACACGCAGTTTAAAGTTTCTGGTGAACAACTCACAAATTCAAATGCCGTACCATTTTGGGTTTCCAGAAAAATCCAAACAAGAATGCCCTGGCAAACGCCCCAAAAATGAACTTCAATGGGAATGCCCAGTAGTCCTGAAAGTTTAACTTGAGTTTCCTAAACCCTAAACCCTAAACCCTAAATCCTAAACCCTAAACCCTAAACCCTAAGGCTCATGATGGCGGGGGCTGGTGCAACAAAATGGCCCTTGGAATTTCTCCAAATGAGCTATAGTCTAATGGGTTTAGGGTTTAGGGTTTAGGGTTAAACTCCTAGCATCCCCCTTAATATACCCTATACTACTCCCCTGTAGAAATCCCTTATGTAACCCCCTGTAAGGAGTCCAGATTATAGCTCAAATGGTCCTAGGTCCTGGATAGTCCTTATTGGGTCCCTTGTGGTCTCTTTTCATCCCCCATCCCTGAGGTTCATACTTACCCAAAACCCGTAGTATAAGTACTGTTACCCAAATCCCAAGTACCTAATTTCTGGGCTTGGGCCAGTATACCAACGCCACCTTGTTAACACAATTGCGCCGCTATCTGAGCATTTCCCAAAATAGAGGGACCCCAATGTAGACCCAAAATACTTTAGTCCTGGTTAAAGGTAACCTCAAGGAGGTACCCTTAATTTTGGGAAACCCCAAACCCTAGATATCCCGATATACCCCTTTATAGCGAACTCCTGTATTCCGTCTAAAGGCACCCCTAATCTTGGGAAACCCCCAATTATCACAGCCTCAAGCCTAAACCCTAAGCCCTAAACCCTAAACCCCAAGCTCTGTGCAGTCCTGTGTTGAGGAATACATTTGCGGCACGAAAACCTGAGGCCGCAAAAGGTGCGGGCTTAGGGTTTAGGGTTTAGGGGCCTATGGTGGATGGAGGAAATGGGTTTCGGGGCGTAGGATTTACGTATTGAGATGTAAGGTACATAAGGTAGTGCAAGAGTTCAGCCATCAACAATATCCGAGCCATAGTCTAAAATCCTAATATCCCCCGTGATAACCCTGATAGTAGTTAATCTACTCCCCTATAAAACCCCGTTAAGGTGTTCAGACTATAGCTCATCTGGACTAAGGGTAGCCTTAGGATTCCTGCCTTGCGGTGTTTGCGTTGAGAAATCTTTCAAGGACTCGCCGGGCTACGCTTAAAAGCTTAGGGGACAATACCCTAAACCCTAAACCCTAAACTAGGACTTTAACTCGACTCCTTGCCGCATTACCGCTTCTCGGCCTGAAGTTGAAATTGGGTCGAAGGTTTTGGGGTTTGAGGGTGCAGGGCTTACGGATTTTGTGAGCTTGAGCTTTAGGATCTGGGGGGGTTCAAAGTTTAGGTTGAGACCCTCGCACCCCACCGACGTCACACTAAATAGGGGCATGGTAATTAATTCTTTCCGACCATTGTGTTGGATCGGAAATGAGCATATTACGAAACACTTGTGTTATCTACAAGACTGACCGAAGGAGAACACTCTATCATAGCTGGAGTTTTTCCCTACCTAGACACTCGAAACCTTATAAAGCAGTATATATTGCAAGTTTCCATGTCATGTTCCATTTTCTTGTCCGTTTGATTCTCCATTACTGAAGAAGACGTGAGGTGGGTATGCAAGGCGATATGCTGGAGCTGTGCCTGCAAATGGAGGAAATCTTGGTCCACATTATACCCTATTGAAACCTAAGCCCTAGAAATTAGAACCCAAGCCCTAAACAGCTGACATTCAACCCTAAAACTCAAACCTTGCTGTGGGGAGGAAGGAATCTTGCGCCACTTTCTATACCCTCTACTCCGATAGTTATACAGTTTGGGAGGGTCTTTAGTGGTTTAGGGTTTAGGACGTAGGGCTCCATCCACCGCATCATAAGAGCTGTAGTAATTTCCTTAACCCCAAAAGTATGTGAAATAATAGCCCCAAACCCATAATAACAGCCATAAAGGCCACAATTTTACATACTTTTGGGGTCAAGGCACATCCCAGTAACACCCTAAAGCCTATATACCCCTATATAACCCCTATGTATGAAGGATGCCCCTTTATGGAAAGACCTAACGAGTGATGGAGAGTAGCTTCCAGGATGCATGCTGGCTTTGCTAACACTATATTGGTTTAGGGGTTTAGGCCCCTAAGCTCAGTGAATGGTTTGTCTGTTGGCCTCAGCAGGACGATCGATCCTCCAAACTCTAAACCCTAAACCGAAATACCTACTCCTGCTATTTGCCGCAGAAGTGGTCCTCCCTTCCACCACATGACATGGGCCCTAGTCCCAATACTCTCTTCATACCCATCACAGACCATCCCCCCCGCAACTAATGTTAAACATTAAATATAAGAGACCTTGTATGCTGGGAAACTTTACTTGAAATCAGGGGGAGGGCTTGCATTAGTAGGTGGGGGGATTAGCCCCCTGAAGCCCCAAGCCCTAAATCCTAAACACTGATCCCAGTGGTGACAAATCGTTCCCCTTTGCTGCAGCTTCCGAAGCTGTGCTAATCTCCTGAAAGATGGACTTGATCAGCAAGGCATACCTCCAGAGTCTAGGGTTAAGGCCTACCTGTCCAGTATCCTAGGAAAATGCAGGTTAACCTTTTGGGCTTATATAGGATTATAGTAATATAGTACCCCCAAAAAAAGGTTGAAGGTTACGTACTGGACTACTAAGAAGGGTTTAGGGTTAAGGGTTGAGGGTTAAGGGTTTAGGCCTGAGGGATTAGGTCCTGGCAGTCCATCTTCTGTGCTACTGTCAAAGGAACTTACAAGGAGTGGCCACAACGGGCTTCCTTTGAATGGGGTTAGAGTAGCGCTGTATAGAATTTAGGATTAAGTTACATGGGTACAGACATATAGAGTAAGTACATGAAACAAGTTCCTCACTTTGGTATGTTGCTAGCTTCCAGTTCCTTAACAACAATCTTGATATTCCTCGTATGAAATACTATACACCAAAGGAGGATATAACCTTACTCTATTTTGGCTGCCCCCAAAATAAAATACTACTTGCAATTGAAGACCTGACATGAAACAAGTTTGAGCTATATGAGCTATAGTCTAAACTCCTAGTATCCCCCTTAACATCCCCTACGGTAGTCCCCTATATAATCCCCTATATAAACCCCCTTTAAGGAGTTTAGGCTATAGCTCATGTTGGGACGAAATCTGACATCATGGTAAGCTCAGGACCGTCTTCTCCCTAAACCCTACCTTAAACCCAAAAGACCTTCAGTTTTTGGACCCTATAGTATATTTCTTTATATGAAACCCTAAAAGTGAAGGTCTTTGGGGTCTAAGGTAAACCTTACGCGATGCGTAGGGTTTCGGGTTTTAGGGTTTCGGGTGTTTTGCATGTAACATACCTTCAAGCCAATGCCGAAGTTCCAGCAGTTGCCCTCAAAGTCCACCCAACATCGCAATTTACCGTTTAGGCTTACCTTTGAGCAAGTGAGCGCACGAGGAAAGCTTCTAAATGCAACGATGCAACCCTCAAACCTAAAGCCTAAACCAAGAGTCGAAACCCTGGAGCTGCAAGCTCATCAGGTTAGGTCTACATACTAAGAGCCTGGAATTTAGGGGTCTACATTGTAAGGGTTTAGGGTTTAGGTCTACATACTAAGAAATGATGAAGCTCAAGCCCTCTCGCTAATTTGGGGTTTAAGTGCCATCAGAAACAAATGGGTGTTGCCCGCCAAGAAAATACCATCCCTGTAAATCAGGATGCCTACGTGGGATTGGCTGTTTAGGCAACAGCTATCTAGTTCCCTAAACTCTAAACCCTGAACCCTTAACCCGAAAACCGCGGTGTTTCGGTGTCCAAGTATGGCTTGGGGATACTCGGTGCTCAAAACGGATGTTAGGGAACAGTCCTCTGATTACAACAATGTCAGCCTGCAGGTTCTCCCTATGTCCCGACGCGGTTTAGTGTTTAAGGTGTTGAAACCTCAAACTCCCCTACACCCGAAGTCCCCGGTAGACCCTATGTCATACACCTAAACATGAAACCCTGAATCCCAACGCCTAGGTAGGTACATTGCAAAACACTAGAGTTGCGTGTAATGCTACTTATGCGACAGCATAGGATGTTACGTGGTCATACATTGAACTTTGTTCCTACCTACACCATTCCTAAACCCCGAAGCAACACCCAAAACCCTCAACCCCTAACCCTAAACCCTAAGCCCTGAACCCCTGAACCCTAAGCCCTTACCAGATTCTATTTCATCTTTCATTGCCTTTTCCATTTGCTCCTTCATGGGCTACATCCTGGGCTGTTCCCTACCCACTAAAGGGTTTAGGGTTCAGGGTTTGGGGTTTAGGGGTTGCTGTTTAGGAAAATAGTTTAAAGTAAATACCAGAAAATTGTATAGAGCAAAAAGCGGGTGTCCTTATTTGAGCAATAGTTCCTTAACAGCAGCAACCCAGTAAAACCTAAGCCCTGCAAACCCTAAACCCTACCCCTAAACCCTAACCCTAAGCCCTAACCCTAAGCCCTGGAAGCCCAAAAGGCTACTCAAGGCCTGTCAACGTTCACCTTCAGGTGGAGCGCTGAGGCCGCTGACTTTAAGTCCTGAAAGAAGCTTGCCTCAGCCGGTTTGTAGGATTCAGGTTTTGGGGTTTAGGGTTTATCAAAGACTTTAAGTTTGTACCCTTAATGTTTGTACCCCTAAGTTTTGGGTCCCAAATACCCTTATTGAGTACCATATTCCATGGTTTAGGGACCCAAAACCCAAGGGTACAAACCCTAAGGGTACAAAGGAAAACTCCCTGAGTTTAGGGTTTGAGGAAATTACGGCGCTTCAAGCACCCGCTGGCCCTTAACAGGGAACAATAAGATGTAGAGAGAGGTCATGCTGTGGTCTCCTTAGACCTATAACAAAAAATATGTTCAATAATACCTTAGGGTTATACTATAATCTAAGGATAATTCCTAAGGAGACTACAGAATGATCCACGGTGATCATTGGGGACCGTGAAACCCTTAAGCCCTAAACCCTTTGCTCAAGGCGGACTTCTGCCTGCTTCTTTTTGGAATCAGGGCGGCTTCAAGATTCGCCTTTCGTGCATGGGCTTTAGGGTTTAGGGTTTAGGGTTTAGAGATATAAAGTTTCGGACTTTAGGCTTTGTTGGTGGGATTGGAAGTGAAATTGTGAGACTTGGGGCGTCACACTGATCAGAGGGCTCAAAATGTGAGGTAAAGGAAGGTGGAGTATACGAAATAAGCCCCGATATTGTAGAGCATTTACTAGGGATCCTTTTACCCACATGCCTTCATCTCACCTTTCGAGCCCCCTGAATTGAGGAACTGGGTTGAGGGCTCAGGCGTTCGGCTGCCTCCAATTTCAGCTCCTTGTTCGGATGGCAGAAACCTAGTACCAAGCATGCCATTGAGAAAGTGTAGGCGCCTGAACGATGAGAATTGTGCTACAACTATACAAGGCTCACCATAGACCCTAAACACTTTCCAAAAATCAGGGATACCTTTTTGGGGGATTCCTATAAGGACTATGGTATCTTGGGGTCTAGATTAAAGTCCCCCAATTATGAAACTGCCCAATTTCCAGGCTTCAGAAGACATACGTGGTTTTTTCAAAAGATGGGGCTTCATTTTGGGGGGGGGGACCATAGTGTGGCGCCCTGTTCACGGAAACTACCACTCATAGTCTCTCTAGATTATTGGGAAACATTCTTTCTGGGCTTGAGAACAAAACACATAGATGAGTATAGCAAAAGTGTCGAAAGGGTTGGTCCTCTCCGTCAAACTAAGAGACCTTTTTCCCTACTTCCCAGGGTTCACGCAAACCCTGAAAGTGTGACATGCATGATCGAAAGGCGCGTCCTGGAGAATAACATGGTGTCCTGTTTGCAATGGGAAATGTAGCACATAAAGGACCCCAGATCATGAAGCTTATAAATGTATGTGTATATATATATAATGTATGTGTATATATATATAGATAATCACCAATGTCAGTCCAAAAGCAAAGGCTTCCATGTAAAAAACAGAAGTACAACTATGAAGCGACAAAAATTCTGCACTGCCACGAACACCACTTTTCTTAAGAGGCCGAGTAGCTGCAGGAACCACGAAACGGTCCTGCCAGAAACTGCAACCGTTGATCAACCGGTTTGCAGTTCAAGAGCTGACATTCATTCGCCACAGTAAGGCTACATTATATATTGGAATGAATACGGGTTCCCCCTAAAAACTATCATGGTGGCTTACTTCAAGTTTTCTACCAAGCGAAACGGCCAAGACTCGGCCGTTCTTGGCGTACGGGTTTTCGAGCTGACGAGACTTCAGAATTGGCTAAGGGTTTAGGGTTGGGGTCTAAGGTTAGTTTTGGCCCTACATCTGTTGTTGTTTCTACTCATCCACTGAGAACCCTAGAGAACCTGACAGGCAGACGACAGCACTTTCATTCTAGTGGAGAAGCCAGTGCAGACTGCTATACTCCTTGTTCTCGTACTAGAATTTCTACTATAGCTCCTGATACTGCTGAAACTGCTAGCGTTACCTTGATTCTATTACAACGACTACAACCATTCCTACTTACTACTGTCTAGATCCTGGTGGCCTGCGGGGATTCCACTTCCTACGCTTGGCCTTGACTGCATCAGGAGGCAAAACTACGGCAAAGCTGGAAACTATATGGATTTGGCTGCCATCCTTCAACATGACTAAACCCCATAGCCCTAAACCCTAAACCCTAACCCCTAACCCATAAACCCTAAACCCCTAAGCCCCTAAACCCCTAAACCCTAGACCCCATAGTCCCAGAACCCCCCACCTCAACCCCAGGACCCCGCTAACCCTGAACCCTAGCAACCCTCAAAATTGCAAACACTTAGCCCCCGAAACCGGGGTTTAGGGTTTGGGGTTTAGGGTTTAGGGTAGATCCGAAACCGGGATATATTGGGGTTATATTGGGGTAATGGAAAATAGCATGGAAACTACTATTTAGGGTGTATACGGTTTAGGGATATAGTCCCCCTTAAGTAGATAGAATATGGCTTCGGGTTAATTACAATACGGCCCCATACTCTATCTACTTAAGGGAGACTAAACCCATAAACCGTCAACCCCAAAACCCCAAACCCTAATAAGGTGGCTATAAGCCACCAAGAACGGGCCTCAGCGATGATGGGCACCAAGGACCTGGTATCCGACTCGATTAGCTGGAAAAGCCAAGCAGCAACCTGCCGAAAGCAAGGAATAGCAAACCCTAACAATTGAATCCTAAACTATGTTGCTGATGAAAGTAAGGTTCAGGGTTTAGTGCCCTAAGTCCTACCAGATTCAGGGTTTAGCGTGGGTTTAGCGTTTACGGGTTTCGGGGTTTGGGGACAAACCGCCAAATCAGATTGCTGCCTTACTTGACAGAAAATACAGCGGGCGGTCTTCCCCTTTTCTTGGCTATTCAGTCTAAGCATTGAATCCTGCACCCCAAGCTGTAAACCCAGAACCCTACTCTGGAAACCTAAGCTCGAAACCCTGGAGCCTAGCAGCTGAACCCGGAACCCGAACACTCAAACCCATCACATCCTGCAGCCAGCAGTCTTCAATGTGAACCTACCATGGAATCCCAGGAAGCACATCACAAAAACCACGGTCTCGAAGGCTTAGTGCGCCCAGCACCCTATGTCCGAATCCCAACCATAACCCCTAAGGCCCGAATTCCTCGAACCCAAGCTCTTCTGGACATGTAGGAAAAAGCTGTTCAGGATACGATCATCCTCTTGATTCATGGGGCTTCAAGCACTGGAGGGTCCCAAAACTCCAAGCCCCCAACCTCAAAACTAATCCCTTAGCCCCCGACCCTGAACCTTGAATCATTGAAGCCCTGACCTGAAACTCGAATCCCCAAACCATTAAAAAAATCCAAACCTCAAACTCCAAGTCCAAACTCCAAACCCCAAACCTTGACCTGTAACCCTTGCAAAAGATTAGGAGTTTAGGGTTTAGGGGTTTAGGGGGAGTGTGATCTGATAGCATAGGGTCCTCATTTTGGGGGCTGGGAAATATCTCTTTACTCGCCCTTACATGCATGGGTGGTTGTCAAAATTATGGTCCCTTTTTAGGTACCCTGAATTTTAGCTGCCGTATTACAATAGGGATCCAAAAAGGGCCCATAGTTTTGACAACCACCCATATGTATATACGAACCGCTTGTAATTGGGAAGATTTCCTGGCCCCTGGCCTGCTGGCACCTAAACACGCCGTCCGTGCAAATGAGCAAAGCGGTGACGGTGGTCTTCGGAATGTCGGCTCCCTCCTTCAAGGGGTTCTGGGTTTAGGGTTTAGGGTTTAGGGCTTAGGGTTCTGGGAGCCACCCCTGATTAACCCTCTTTAAGTAGATAGAATATATGGCTTTGGGTATCTTATAAGAGGCCCCATATACCCCATATTCTATCTACTTAAGGGGTATTATAACCCAAAGCCCCAAACCCTAGATCCTAAGCCCGACACCCTAAGCCGTAAACCCCAACACTAAGCCCCAAAACCCTAAGCCCTAAATCCTAAATCCTAGGCCTGAAATCCTAACGCCTAGACCCTACACCCTAAATCCTAAACCCGCTCAAAAGGGCCGAGCCATGGCAAGAGTAATAACAAATATACCAGGAGTGCTTAGGGCTGAGGGTTTAGGGCTTTGTGTTACCGAGTGAGCGCAATACTCAAGTTTTAGGGTTTAGGGTTTTTAGTAATGGGAATACGAAAAATGGAAGTTGTAGTGATAGTCATCCCTTCCCAATGCTAAATATTCCGAGTATCATTGTTTAGCATACCACAATGAAAATATTCCGAATAGGGGTGAGAGTTTTTACTATTAGAGGGAGGGGATAAACGGTGATAGTAATCCTGATGTTTTTGGGTGGGCAAGTCTAGGGCTCAGGGTACCATCTCCCAACTAACAGGAACTCCATATCGCACCCTTGTGAATGAAGTGGACAGTCGTCTTTTTAAAGCGTCCTTCCCAGAGTTCCGTGCTGGTTCGGGGGAGGATATACCAAAGACCTAAACCCTACATCCTAAACCCCAGACCCAACAAGGAACTAGAAGCGCGGTCCCCCACAAAGTTCAGGGTGTAGGTTGGCTACTGCTCCCACGCTATACTGGTGTAAGGTGGGCCTTAAACCCAAATCCCCAACCCCCGATCCCAATCCTCAAACCCTAAACCCTTAACCCCTAATCCCTTAACTCTGAGCCGTAAACGCTATAAGGTGCTTTAAACAGATATGGGCTGTTCTCAAAATTATGGGCCGCGTTTGGTTACACATTATATGACCCCAGCAAACATGTGGGGATACCAAAATGAAACCCAGATTTTGGGAAGTACCCTAAACCCTAAACCCTAAGCCCTTAACCCTAAACTCTAAGCCCCAAACCCTAAACCCCAAACCCTAAACCCTAAGCCCCAAACCCAAAACCCTAAACCCAAAGCCCAAAGCCCTAAACCCTAAACCCTAAGCCCCAAACCCTAACCCCTAAACCCAAAGCACAAAGCCCTAAACCCTAAGCCCCACTAAACCCTAAACCCCCAGGCCCTAAGCTTCAGGAGTCCTTCAAGACTGTCGGCAAGGAGCACCGCGTCGCTTTATTCACCTCGCTGGAGCGCCGCTGAGGGTTTAGGGTTTTAGGGGTTTAGGGCTTGGGGTTAAGGTTTAGGGTTTAGGGCTTAGGGGGTTAGGGGCTTTAATGGAAAAGAAAATGGAAACTACAACCTATTATAAAGGGTTATGTTGGGGCTATATTGGGGTTATATTGGGTTTAGGGATTAGGGTTTAGGGCTTGGGGTTTAGGGTTTAGGGTTTAGGGGGTTAAGGGTTTTAATGGAAAAGAAAATGGAAACTGCCACCTATCATAAAGGGTTATATTGGGGCTATATTGGGGGTATATTGGGTTTAGGGTTTAGGGATTAGGGTTTAGGGATTTGGGCTTAGGGTTTAGGGTTTAAGGTTTTGGGGCTTAGGGCTTGGTGTCTAGGGCTGAGGGTCTAGGAAGTTGGGGCTTAGGGGGCTGAGGTCTTAGGGACACCTGCAGAACTCGCCCAAAATGACTTAACCTTCACCACAGGGGGTATTGCAAATGATCACTGCAGCCACAATAGCATCTCCAATATGATTTAATCAAAGGGTATGCTGCGGGAATGTTCAGGATTGCGAAGGTGCGACTTCTGCAGCCCTTGTCGTTGAAGATTTATTGCTTAGGGCTTGGAGCTTCCAAAAGCTTAGGAAGGGGCCCTGTTTTGGTAGGCCGCGCCACACTGGTAGGGTTTAGCGTTTAGGGTTTAGGGTGGTGCGTGGGGAACTTAAAGCCGAACTCATTTTCTTCGGAAAAATTGAACCGCCAAGAATCTGATTTGACACCTGGTCTGACTACGGACCTTGAACCTCGCACCTCTAAACCTGCACCCTGTAAGCCCCAGACATTAACCCTCCACCCTCTAAACCCCTAGATCACAATCCGCTTCTGAGGCCAGGCACGCTAGGAAGCAATCCACAACACAAATCCGCCGTGTTCCACTGTATTTCCCTTTTAGTCTCCACTAGTTCCCCTGGTTGGCAAGTATAACAGTATAACCCTTCCCCCCCTAGAGCCACAATAAACTCTAAAACCGAATACCCCAAAGAGTCATTTCTCAAGGCCAAGTACGCGTGGAATCAGCAGATCCATCAACACGAACGCGGCAGCTTCTGCCTGAATGCCAGGGTTGCGTTTGAAGGGTCTGGGGGTGTGGGGTTGAAGGTTTAAGGTTTTTGGGTTTAGGGTTGGGGGGTTTAAGGTTCTAGAGGTTTAGGGTTCAAAGTTTAGGTTTAGGGTATGGCTGCAGGGGTTGGGGCTTTGGGTCTAGGGCTTAAGGGCCTACATGTATATGGAGCTTTCCCAGATTACGGGTCCTTTTCTGGATGTTTCCATAAGGGTTTAAGGTTTAGGCTTCAGAGATCTAGACAACATGTTGGGCACATGCAGTCTGTGCCCAGGAAGCGTACGAGCTGTTCGTAGGGAATGTCATATACAGCTACTGTAATACATCCCCATATTCAGCCCTTTATTCCCTACCAAACCTACAACCTAAGAGGAACCCCTATGAGTCGTGATTTTTGGTGGTTCAACCTAGTAAGATTATATTGCTCATATAAGATACTATACCCCAAAAGGAGGATAGAATCTTACTCTATGTTTAAAAGGAGGATAGAATCTTACTCTATGTTGGGTACCATAGTATCCCCTAATAAAATACTACTCAAGTAGCCCTGGCTTCTAGCTTGCCAGCCGTCATAAGTCGGTCCAAGGCTGCATACCACCAAAAGTCCCCCTTCCGTAGATGTAGGGGAGTTTAGGGTTCAGGGTTTAGGGTAGTCCCCCTCTAAGTTAGCCCTTAAGTAGATAGAATATGCGGTACATGGGGAATTTACTATGATGCTGGGCAATTCCGTATTCTATCTACTTCAGGTGGACTAAACGTTTTTCCAGGAACAGCGTCTTTGCCGGCCCCGACATTCGACTCTGACTGAACACTTTTCTCGACTCTGGCATGCAACACTAAAGCCGGAACCTCAGGCCCCACTATCCCGTTTCAAGTCCTGGAACCCTAAATGCGAAAAAAGCCTACAGCACAAAGCCCTGAACCTAAACAACAGAGAAACCACCTAAAATTGTAAACCGTTACAGTTACACCTCAAAAGAGGAAATCCTTGAGACCCCTAAACACCTACCAGCCAGACCCTAAACCTGGCAACGCTACAACCCCCCGATATTCCCAAAAAAACTCCGAACCTAAAACCATGAAATCCTGATACCTCAACCCACCCAGTCCTAAAACTCAACACTTTAAAAACAAAAACCTAAAACCCCAAACATGCAAACTGCCCTAGGCCTTAGGCCCCTCCAGACCTCAACACCCTACAACCTTCAACAAATCCTACGCCCTAACACCCTAAACCCTGAACCCTAAAACCCTACACCCTAAAGCCTAAAACCCTAAAACCCTAGACCCCCTA
>CAJNIZ010043716.1:30352-54471 GCA_905231905.1 Symbiodinium pilosum | reverse complement strand
GTATCTCATATTAAGATCCCCATATACCCCGTTATTCTATCTACTTACGGCGGGACTATAGCCCTGAGCTTTATTCTCAAGTCCTGGGTAGGCCCCTGAAATATTTAATATTTTCCCTAATGGCTTTAATCATGGATCCTACATACTAATATTTTTCAAAGGGCTTTAGGGGCCAAACCAGAGTCTACAATTCTGGGTATGGCAGACCTCCATCCTTTGGCCTCCCTAACACCTAAACCCTAAACCACTAAACCCTAGACTCTGAACCCTAAACCCTAACCCCTAAGCCCTAAACAGTTCCGGGCATGGCAGACCTCCATCCTTTGGCCCTGCGAGTTCCGAGGAGCTGTCCAGCTGGTCACTACGCTGCTGGCTGTGCCGTTTGCTTTATGTGAACCAAGAATCCCACATCAGCCTTGGGTTTAGGGCTTAGGATTTAGGGTTTAGGAGTTTAGGGGTTTAGGGGTTTAGGGGTTTAGGATTTAGGGTTCCTTGCTCCATCTCCCTTCACCGCATCAGCAGCGGCTGCAGCTGTTAGAGGTACCACCACAACTACTAATACTTCCCAAGACAGGGCCGGCCACAACCAGAAGCAGGATCAACAGTCACAATGTCAGACAACTTAACCGGTCCTAAGCGGTGACGTCAACGCGGCAACAGCGTCGATGAGACGCGCAGCGATGGGCAACAAATGAGGAAAGGTATTTGCAACTTCCTTGGACCTCAACAGGAATGCGCCGTACTGGCGGGCAATGATGACTGCGCATTCATGTCCCGATGCTGCAGGGTATAGTCCGTTGTTGGGAGAGTAAGTTGAGAGTCATGCTTGGAAAGTTGCCTGCACCCGCCCAGTAATCGCGAGTGCAATTCTCGAAAAACAGCCGGAAGGTTTCGGGTTTAGGATTTCGCAGCCCTAAACGCTAAGTCCTAAACCCTTTCAGGGGATCTTATTAAGGGGCCATTATAACTCTTACTGCCTGGATTTTATTCAAGGGAAGAGACCAGCCCTAAACCCTAAACCCCAAACACTCAACTGGTGGTTTAGGTTTTAGGGCTTTGGGCTTCCTAAGCCCTGAAACCCTAAACCCTAACTTCCACAACTTTGGATACTTTTTTGGGGATCATAGCGAAGATCACCTGGCGACCTGGCCTATAGGGTTTAGAGATTAGGTTTAAGGGCTATAGTCTCGGGTTTAGAGTTTAAGGTTTTAGGGTTGATACAGTTTAGGGTTCAGGGCTATGCGACTCCCAAAGGCGAACGCAGCTTCAAACTCATATGGGAGTTTCCAGGAACTGCGGACCCTGCGTCTTTATAACCAGAGCAGTATTCTTTGCGCGGTATATGGGGGCAGCGCTTGCAAGGGAGGAAGGGAGGGCAAGGGAACAGTAGCCGTTGCTGCCCGCCCTCGTCCCCATATAAACTTCCAACCCGGAGTAGAGAATAGGATTTAGGGTTGAGGGTTTGGGGTCCTGCACCCTTAAACCCCACAACACTGAGCCTTAACCTTTGCCATTGTGCCTCGAAACCTTCAAGCCTAAACCTAAACCCTAATCTTCAAGCTGGCCATAATGAAGCCATAGCAGGTCCCAAGACGTGAAAAGTTCCGCGCCTGTGAGAGCCGTGTAGCGCACGTCACAGGGGGGGTTTCCCAAATTAGTGGTACCTGTTCGGCGGTCCCTACAAGAAGGAATATGGTATTTCGGAATCTATTCCGTTGATGGAAGTTACCACAAAGGAAAGGGCAGTCTTGTAACCGGACTTATTGGTTATGAGCAGGGAACGGAGGAATGGATCTGTATAGCGCTATCCCCTGATCCCAACAATGTACGCATTTCCATTTTCTAATCCATTCCCTCAAAACCTACGTCACTAACAACAAGAAGATTCACCGGGTGACCATGCCTGCATCAAACTCACTCCTACTAAGAGCACAGGGTCATCTTGACTTCCCTTGAAGGCGTTGACAGCCAAGACTTCTTGTTATGTTTCTTGCAACTGCAATAAACTGCAGTGCCTGATTCCTCCAGCACTCAAACCTGATCTCGACATGATTGCCGGGCATTGCGCTTGAACCGCGCGTGGACCTTGCCCAATGTAATCCCAAAAATGGGCTTCAAACAATTCCCCCACACAGGTTTCCATACATAGGGGACCCCAAAATAGGCCCCCCGTAAACCCTAAACCCTAAACCCAAAATAGGCCCCTACATACGGTAAGCCTTCCCAATCAGAACAGGGACCCATCTATCCCTTGGAGGCCTAGGACACCCATATTTAAGAAGCTGGGATTTAGGGTTTAGGGTTCTGCATGAAAGCCCTTTGCAACAGGCGCTATGTGTCCTGGCCGGCTGTTGATGAGTCTGCCATGGACAAGGAGTCGCTTGGTTTAGGGCTCAAGGTGTAGGCTTTAAGGTTTGGGTTTTGCGCGCTGATGGCGGTGAGTAGGAAGATTGTCACCACGTAGGGTTCGTAAGCACGCTCAAAAAACTTCATTCGCGTTCATTGAACAGCCATGGACAAATCAGAATAATAGGCTGCTTAATTCATATGAAGGCTGCAATGCAACCCTAAACCCTAAACCCTAAACCCTACCCCCCAAAGCCTTCCTAGTAAGACATGACAGTGAGCTTTGGGTTGTCTTGGCTTCTCTCCTTCAGTCGCTGGGCCCAACCCTGTACCCCCAAGTCATTAAGCCTTAGGCCCCTAAATGCCAAACCCCCGCACCCCGGAACGCCCAACTCCTAGACACTTGAAGCCTAAATACCGAAGCCCTGCACCCCCAACTTCTAAACCCTTCAATCTTGGGTACTGCCACCCCCCCCCAGGTAACAGTGTATATCAGGGGTCCTATTAAGGGCTATATTATATGTATTATCCAACTGTTACTGAGGGGGGGCAGTACCCAACTTCAATCCTCAACCCCTAAGCTCTTAAATCGTATAGGTAGTTTCCATTAATTGGGGGGTGCCCCAAAATAGACCTTACTAGGTACCCCAGTAGTAGCCTTCTTCCCCTTTGTATGATGAGGTCTCCTTATTAAAACTGAACAGCAGAAAAAAGGGTGCCCGTATTACTAAGCGGTTACTGGGGAACCAACCTTAAGGATTCGGGTGAGGTAAATTTTAAGCCCTTGAAGTGCCTGTGTATTACAGTCCTTGTCATGGAACCCCCCCCACCAACAAAAATCCCTTTGTCTCGAGGAGATCTTTGAACCCCAAACCCAAACCGTAAAGGTTGAGGGTTTAGGACCCTACACCCCAAGCCCTACAAACTCTAAGCCCTGAGCCCCTAAACCCTAAATACTACACCCAAACCTCCCAAACCCTGAACACGAAATCCTAAACCCTAAATCCTAAACCCCAAATCGCAGTTTCCATGTTCTTTTCCATTACCCTTATATAACCCCTAGAAAAACCCTTATATAACCCCCCCAGTATAATCCCCAAACTGGCTGGCTGCCACACAGGACAAGCTGAACTCTAAACCCTATAAACGCTAAACCCTAAGCCCCAAAACCCTATAAACCCTGAGCCCTAAACCTTATAAACCCTAAGCCCTAAAACCCTAAAACCCTAAACCCTATAACCCTAAGCCCTATAAACCCTAAACCCCAAGCCCTAAAGCCCTAAACAGGACAAGCTCAACTCTTGGTCTTCTGGCCCGTTTGACTGCTTCGAGGACCCACACGGTTTAGAGGGCTAAACCCTAAACCCTACCTAAACCCCCAAAGGTATGTAAAATAATGGCCTTTTGGGCTATATTTAGGGGTTTAGGGCTATTATTTTACCTACTTTTGGGGTTTAGGTAAACCCTAAACCCTAAACCGCGTGGCTTAGGCTTGAGGGTTTTGGGTTTAGGGTGCTTAGGGTTAAGGGTTAGGTTTCAGGGCACTTAGGGTTTAGCTCTAGGGCAGGTACGTAAAGATGTTATAAGGAGACGTATAGGGACTGTTTGGGGATTTAGGCTGTAGGTTTTCAGGGTTTAGAGATTAGGGTTTAGGGTGTATAAGTATAAGCTTGGGTGGTCAGGTACTTTGGGGCCAAGTAGATGTTGGATACTTTGGTAGGCCCCTACATTACGCCCCTCTACTTGCAGGTTCATGGGACGTAGCAACTAGTTCTCAGAGGAGCAATAACCCCACTTAGAATTTGGCGAACAGGGGATTATGATCAGGACCAGTCACAAGTAGTTACTCAGTAGCATGAACGCCACGCAACTTGGATGGTTCGAGTACCTGATGCCCAGGCGATGGGCTTGCTTTCAGAAGTCAGGGGCCCGTTTTTGGTCCCTGACATAAAGATTATAGTATCTGCTGGTATATGGGTACGTGAAAGCATCTGGGTGAGAAGATAACAATCCGTGTTTAGACTTAGGTGTCGTCTTCCAATGCCCCTAATCACTTTAGCCCTCTGCTTTCGCAGAAGCCAGCCTGGTTCTCGTTCATAGCCAGAGCTGCAAGTTCCGAGGTCAAGGAGTTCACGGTTTAGGGCTTAGAGTGGCTCGGAACCTCAAACTAAACCCACACCCTTTAACCCCAAACCCCAAATCCTAGTCTCGTCTGTCAACCTTCAATCATGGACCCCAAATCCTGAACCCTAAACCCTAAACCCCGAATCCTAAACCCAGGCACCTGACAATCTACAAGCTCTCTTCCAGATCACAAAGAGGCTTCGGGATGTCAAAGCCCCCAGAGGCATCGGTTTAGGGTTTTGGATTTAGGATTTAGGGTGAGGGTTTAGGGTTCAGGGCCCCCCATAAGTGATCCCAAGGGCAGGCCTTTTTCATTCAAGACGAGCCCTGTGACCCCATGAAAATCCTACGGCTAACCAACTCCCTAGACTCCAGAAATCTGCACTCCGAAATGGTCACTTCGCAACGGCATTCTGCAGCCCGCAATCCCAAAGCGTCAAAAGCCATATGCCTTAAACTCTATAAACCTTAACCCCCTAAACCCTAAGCTTTAACCTCTAAGCCCTAAATCCTAAACCCAACCTAGAACCTGACCTGACAAAGTCTAAGCCCTAGACCCTAACTACTGCCAAAAACTTGTGAAGACAGGACATGAACATCTGCTGCTGGACCTGCCACTCAGTCTGATTGCGTCCATGGCAAGACTGGGCTCAGGATTGAAGGTTCAGCGTTTAGGGTTTAAGGTTCGGGCAGGGTGAGGATTCATTGCGAAGTGCCTTTGCGGACGTTGTCCGAGGCTGTGGCCAGATTTTGCCAAGTTATACAACATGGCTCGCACTAGTTAAGGGTGCTTCTCGTTGAAAACTTAACAACTTGCCGAAGTTGTCAGGCAAGATCGCGGTTATCAAACATGCCATGTGTTCCTTGGACACCTACCGGTACCATATTTTGAGACAAACAGCTATCCGAAAAGCCTCAAACCCGAAAGTCTCCCCAATTGCAAAACCCTCTAGCCTAAACCCAGAAACTCCAGTAATCCCAAGGTCCCAATATAGTATAATATACCATAGGGGGAATATTCTATATGTAGTCCGGGGGGGAGGGTCATAAGCCCTAAGCCCTAAACCCGAGTGCGTGCGGAGAAAGGGCGTTGCAACAAAAAAAACCGAGTGCCAACAGAAGCAGGCTTTTGCCCTGCAACTCGCTGGGCCGGCACTATGGACATGGTTGGCCTGTTGCTGGGCTGTGCCATGGAAAATCCCTTGAAGTCCAGGCTTGCAATTCAGACTTTAGGGTTCAGGCTTTAGGGCCCAGGGTTCACACTTCAAGGTTCAGGGTTTAGGACTCAGGCTTTAGACTTCAGACTTTAGGATTTTGGGTTCAGATTTTAGGGTGCAGGTTTTAAGGTTCAGAGCCTGGCTATTGATTTTGCTGTGCTTTGAAAGGAACCGGTGGTCAGTAGGCATCGAATGAACGGATCCTCTAGCAACACCTGTACAGTCGCCTACAATCATCGCATAACCCATTCCTGCATTCCCTACAGGGTTTAGGGTTTAGGGTGCACCCTACTCGATACAGCAGATGATGATTTCTGTCCACTTCTTTTCATTCCCTACGAATTAATGGTAAGGAAGACGGCTTTGGCAAACCCTAAAATAACCTTCAAACCCTCAACCTTACATGTAAACCCTAAATCCTTCTATGATTCCGGGTTCTATTTCATGTTCAGATTTGTCTTATCCAGGTGAATCTCCACCAAAACCTCGTACTCTAGCACTGAACCCACCCCTGAACCCTAAATCCGAAACATTCAGACCAAAACCCTCAACCTTAAATCACCCTCAACCCTAAACCCCACCCTAAACCTTCGACCCTAAACCCTCAACCCTAAACCCCAAGCCCTCAACCCTACATCCTAAACCCTCAACCCCAAATCCCAAACCCTCAACCCTAAACCCTCACCCCTCAGCTTACCAAGTTGCAGACATCAACTGAGGCTCTCCTTTTGGCCGGCGTTCCTGACCCTCAGCTGTTTTAATTGGTTCAGGAATTTAGGGATTGGGGGCTTAGAGTCTGGGCTTTGTTAGGATTTAGGGTATAGAGTTTGGAGTTTAGGATTTAGGGTTTAGAATTTAAGGCTTAGAATTTAGGATTTGGGGTTTAGGATATAGGGTTTAGAGTTTAGGCTTCAGAATTAAGGGTCTTCGTTTAGGGTTGAGGATTGGGTGCTTGGGGTTTCTGTTCTGATTTGTGCTGCTGTAAAATGGGAGTTCCCTAAGGCCCTAGAGCCTAAACCCTTAAGGACCCCTGAGGGTCAAAGGACCCGAATACTAGGGTCCTAATATTTTCTTATATTCCTACTTTTTTCTTGGGGTTCCCTGCTCGGGGTTCCCAGTACAGTCGTTTTATTGTAGGTTTGAAGGTTGAAGTGAAGCTGCAGCATCTCTGGTTTAGGGGTTTGGGGGTTTGGGGTTTAGGGGTTTACGGGTTTAGGGGTTTAGGGACCCCCTGGCCCCAAGTTCTCATGGCCGCAATTTGTTTTGACCTTTGCTGTGGTGGTTTCGAGTTTTGGGGTCTTGGGGCTTTGATGTTTGGGCTGAGCTCTCATAATCATTTTCCCCCAAGACAAAACCCCCTAGTATGAAACTATATGCACGGGGCCCTAAAATTGGGAAGCGCACTTTTGAAAGGTGAAGACTGCTGTTCAAAGGGGCCCCCGAATAATGAATTTAGAGGGGTTTCTCAGGCCAGTAGGGGGCAGATAACATGGAATCCCAGCGAATTAGCGGTCCGCTTGATCTCCTCATCATAGCTTCATATAGATCAGGTAGGATTGCATATATGGTTTTGGGGCATGTGCTTCTTGAACATGAGGGTTGCATAGGACTGTTGCTGATGTCTCTATGGAGTGTCGTTCGGCGAGACCGCAGATGATAACCAAAAAGCCAGACCGAACCCAAAAGGAACTACATTGGAGGGTCTAGGTAGGGTTCAGGGCTCTGGGTTGTGTGTCTATGAGAATCCCTTGCAAGAATTGACCACCCCAGCTTCGAGACTTTTTCGATTTTTAATGCCCTTCCCGTGCCGCCAGGTGGACCCTGAGGTTTAGGGTGTGACATCTAGGCTTTCAGGGTTTCGGATTTAGAGCTTTAGAGTTTGGAGTTCGGGGCGCTTTAGTCAAAAACTTTCCGATTCCGTGTGGTTGCTTGATCTTGCAGCTTGCCCGGGCTGCACGGCAAGAAGTCTGAGCCACCAAGGACATGCAATACATGCGGGAACCAATGCATAGGCAACCCGTGCACTTTACAAGGTTCTAAGCCCTAAGCCCTCAACCGTATCGGGCTTGCAGCATAATGTAGAAGTCTGACTACTTACTAGAATCATCCACTGTTTGCCCCCCAACTATAGTCTATATTATTGTCATCCTATTACAGCCATTAAAGTACCAGCCCACCCTCCCAAAATATCTTACTTAGCAGCTTTTCCTGGTTTTGTTTGCGGCAGGCCTATGGGTCCCAGCACTACACTTCAGTCTTGCTCGCACCAGTTTTCTGAATCAGCGCTCGGCTGCTGCTTCTGCTTCCCCTGCAAGTGCCAATAGGCAACTGCTTCATCGGGCTCTTCTCAAGTGGTCAAGTGTAAGCACCTTTCGCTTCAGGGTCATGCACAGAGATGGGGCAGAAGGCAGAACGCTGCTTGCAAGACGTCGGTTCGTCTTCGCACGGTCAATAGCGGCGCGGTGATTTTGAAGATCCATGGTGAGATGGGCACCGGCGAAACCAACTCTTCTTTCCCCATCCGCGACCGTGCGCTGAACATGTTGGCAGACCCAACGACGCGTCTATCTTGAGGTCAAAGTCAGAAGGCGCGATAGCTGCTGTCGAGAGCACTTTTTGGCGATCCGCAGAGACGGACTGATTTCGGGGTGGGGAGGCGGGGTGAGCGACGCCCTGATAGACAGAGGCCTGCCAGGCTCTTGACGAAGATAACGCAGACGATTCGCTGGAAGGTCTGGCAGATTGGACTTTCTGGCAGCAGTTTGTTGCTTGAGGACAGCTGAACCGCATGACATGGGCGAGACTGCTGCAGTTTGTCTGCCTTTACCCCTACTTTAATATTAGCTATAGTCTGAACTCCTTAAAAGGGGGAATATCGGGGATTATTTACAGGAAGGTTATAAGTTATAGGGGTTATTCAGGGGCATACCAGGAGCTTAGACTACAGCCCATATTATGGTACTGCAACGGAAGTATTAGTTATAACGGGGAAGTGGCTATTAGGGGGAGGGGTTAAACCTAAAAAACAACAACCTTACTTAGTCCGCTGCATTCGGCGAGCCTCGGGATGGAGAAGGGGAAGCAGGGGACTCATGGGGTATGTTATTTACATATATATATATATGTACTAGAGTCTAAACTCCTTAAAGGGGGTTATATAGGGGGTTATATAGGGGACTACTACAGGGGCTACTTAGGGGGATACTAGGAGTTTAGACTACAGCTCATATGGTCTTATATACTGCGGTTGGGGATTAAGTTCAGGGTCACACAATCTGTGGACTACTTCAGGATGCAGATTGAGGAAGATCAAGACTCAACCACTTCTGGGCTACATACGTAGTTGACCAGCTAGTCCAGTGGTCACTGATGGTTTAGGGGTTTAGGGTTTAGGGTGCCTGCCGGATAGGGGCTGATTCAGCGAATCAACGGCAAGTTATGTTTCGCACATGTTGCAGATGGAGAAGCCGCAGCTGGCGGAAGCAGTGATTTTGCCGCCCAAACTGCTTCGAGACCCCCGAAGAGACCCGAACCCTGAAACCCTAAACCGTAAGTCTCCAAGCCATCAACCCAAGAACCTAAACCCCTAAAACCCTAAAACTCTAAATCCTTAACCCCAAATCCTGAACCCCTAAGCCTCTAAGCCTTCAACCCCTAAACCCTAGACCCCTAGACTCTAAACCCTAAACCCTAAACACTAAAACCCTAAACCCTCAGACCCTAAGAACCTAAGACCCTAAAATCCTAAACCCTACACACCTTACCCCTAAACCCTAAAACCTTAAACCCGGAGGCTGATCCTCAGCATGATGCTGCTTAACTCCAAATCTTAAACCCCTAAGCCTCTAAGCCTTCAACCCCTAAACCCTAAACACTAAAACCCTAAACCCTAAGACCCTAAACCCTAAAACCCTAACCCCTAAACCCTAAACCCTAAGCCCCAAGCCCTAAGGCTGATCCTCAGCATGATGCTGCTGGCCCAAATCCCCTTGGCCGGTTTCTTCTCCTTGGTCAGCCTTGCACCGCGGCAGAGGAGGAAATGACCTGAAAGGAATTCGGGGTTTTCAGGTTTTAGGGTTTTAAGGGTGAAAAAACATTGTTTTTAAGGGTTTTAAGGTTTTAGTGCTTTAGGGTTTCAGGGTTTCAGGGTTTTAGGTTTGGCCTTTTCGGGTGTTAGGTTGAGGGTTCTATATGGTTTCAGGGCTTGGGGATTAGAATTAGAGGTCTGGAGGTTGAGGATCAGGGTTTAGGGTTTAGGGTTTGGGGTTTTAGAGTTTTAGGGTTTAGGGTTTGGGGTTTCAGAGTTTAGGGTTTGAGGGTTCAGGTTTTGGGGTTTAAAGTTTAAGGGCTGATTTGTGTTTGGAAGTTTCCAAGAATGGGGAAGGCGTGTGTGTCCAGGTCCTGACCCTGGTGATTCTGCTGTCGTTGGTGGCATGTTGGGGATGTTAACGCTGAGAGTTTGCCATTGAGCAAGTGGGCATTAGACTCGGAGAAATTCAGAGTACTTCCCAACCAAGTTGAACTGGGGCAGAGGCTTACTGACGGTTAGCTACCAAAACGAGTTATATAGGGACTACTATTCAGGATCCATTCCTTCATTCTTGTAGCTAACCAGAGGCTAGTAAGTGTACCGTCCTACCGCGTGTGTAGGGTGTAGATAGACGGGGTCATGCAGGATTTGTTCCATCACCATTGTCATGGGGGTATGCTATATAAGCTAAGCAAGGGAACGACAACTGTCGTGGCAATAACCGCAACTATACACAGACCCTAAACCCTGCAAGAAACCCATAGGTACAGTACTTGCTAAGCTCCATGAATAGAGTTCAGGGTTTAACCTCAAATCGGGGTAAACGGTTTATAGGCTTTAGGGTTTGGGGGTTTAGGGCTTAGGTTGTTGCTAAGCGCTGAACCTCTGCACCTCCGATTGCTTGCAGTGAGAGTTGGTACTGGGATACCTTTCAAGGGCTCCCTTCTCAGCAACAGTCTTCCCCTTTGGTGCCCTTAAAAGGCATCTTACCCAGACGGTCCATAACCCTGGCAGTTCCCTGCAACCTATACAGTGACAATTTGGGAATATGAACCTCGTTCCAAGCTGGGGTAGACGTTGTATTAGGTTTCGGAGCTTTCGGGTTGGGGTTTAGGTTTTAAGATTTTGTGGTCTAGGGCGCAGCTGTTGTTGTCTCCAAGCCTTACATGATCTTTCTGTGGCGTTGCTTCACATTGCCAAGGCAATCCTGACCTACTACCGTTCGGCCCCGAGATTCTTCAAGGTTCAAAGATTTCAAGCTGCAGTAGGTTCCGGATTCTTGTTGAATGCTTGAAGATGTAGAGCCAGCGCAGTTTAGGGTTTATAGTCCCCCTTAAGTAGATAGTATATGGCTTTGGGTATACTATAGTAAGATGCCCATATACCCCAAATTCTATCTGCCCAAGGGGGACTACAGGGTTTAGGGTCTTTTGAGGTTTAGGGTTCAGGGCAGGGGGCAGGGTTTGAAGTTTACGACTTGGGGTTGGTCCAAGCTTCAGAAAATGGACCCCAACTTAGAGGTTGCGGGCTTAACCCGTTCATACTGATGTTGAACAACCCCTCCCTGATAGTAAGCACTCCACCCAAATGCAAGGTAAAATGTGGGGAGCATTAAATATTGGGGGGCGTTTTCTTGGTAATACTTCTCCGAAGAGAGATTTAGTAAGTACTTATAGCGGGGACACGTAACATTAGTTACCTAAACGCTAAACACTAGCCCCCTAAACGCTAAGCCCTAAACCCTAGTTACGATGGAGATGATCCATCTAAGCCCAGTAAATGGTTAAGAGTTAAGAGCCCAGTCATGCAGTTCTCAGAAGAATGATTCTGTGCCTTGATAATTAGGGTTCAGGGTTTAGGGCTAGTGCCCGAAGGGCCCCTAGTTTTTTCTGGAAGCCCGAATTCCAAACCCGAAAACCTCCCTATAAACATATGTATATATGATGGTGTACATTAGTTACTTACATGCATAAATTCATGGGTACGTACGTACGTACATACATACATACGTACATACATACGTAAAATGCATACATACATACATACATACATACATACATAATTACATACGACATGCACATATTTTTATATTGATATCATCAAGTAGCCCCTATAGCCCTTGTAAACAGGACCCCTGATTCCTGGAAACTCCTAAGTTTTGAGCGGCCATTTTCCGAACTTTGCCTTTTCGGTTTTAGTTTTGGGGCCACGGGATGTACAAAGGGCGTCATAGGGTTTTTGCGGGCTTAAGGTTTCTGGGATATAGGCATAGGGGTTTGAAGTTCTAGGTTGTAGGGGTGTAGCGTAGTATGTGATTTAAGGTATTGGGGATGTCTTCGTGTCTTGGGCTTTGCTGCAGGACCAAAAACAATTTTGGGGTGAATCCTAAGCAAGAGAATGTGTTGTCCAAGGTTTCATGTTAATGCGCCCGAACCCTGCGCGGCAAGCCCTTCACCCTGATCTCTCCAGGTGTTCAGGTACCTACACAAGATTCACCTTGGCCCCGAGGTACCTGTGATGTAGGCCCCAAAGGTATACCATCTATGTACCTCGGCCCAGACACAAAACTAGGGTTGGGTAAAGTCCTGTGGCATGAGGCAACAAGCTTCGCGCGACGTTCGGCATGACGGGGGCAAACGAGTGCGGAACAGCCTCGCATCCGAAAGGTTTAGGGTTTTGGGGATTTAGGGTTTAGGGGAAGTGTTCATCAGTACGCTTGGACTGCCTGAATCGAGATATCTAATGAGGGCTTGTTTTAAAGGTGGCTTTACGAAGAGTATGTGGAGCCCTGGGATGAACGGTGTTGTTGGTTTTCAGAAGTGGGGCGCCATAGTGTGGAGGGTCCCGAAGCCAAGGAATGTAGTATTCTGAATGCCGCATGATCCGCAGGTTTAGGGTTGTGGGTTGAAGGTTTAGGGATAGGCGTTCCAGGCTGCACTTTCCATTCGGCACAATAGCCTTCACAGTAACATAAGGTGTATGCTGCCAGCTTTCAAATTTTACATTCCACATTTGTTGAAATTCGGGCTCCCCCGTATCCGCCCATGGCATTATCCAACATCTACAGCGCACTTTTGGAAATGTCAGAGGCCCCATCAGCACCGTGAATTTCCGAATTTTTTGAGTCAGGGGATTAAAGGAGGTGTGTTGATGACCCTAAGCGCTAAACCCTGACCTTGACTGCCAAGAGAGCACAGTAAAAACGACCGGGATGTGGGATTTTGGAAAATGGGGTTGCCTGCTTCAGCATCCTAAGTCAATCAGAGTGCTGCAGTTTGGAAAACTAAGTGATCCAAAGCCAATAACTCTTATCCTTATAAGCTCCTCACTTTGAACTCCGAGCCCTGAGCCCCACACCTCAAACCTGAAGCCCGGAAACCGAAGCTCGTCGCAAAGCATTTTGCCTGACCAACTGCAGATCTGCGGCGACTGCGTTTTCGTGACGTGCTGCACGTGCTGCGCGATCTCGCAGGAGGTGGCGCATGTCAGAGCAGACATAAAGATTTTTAGGGCTTCCTCCCCAGAATCCATCTCCCACCCCACCATTTCCCTGGGGTCCTGAGGGTATCTCTAAATCCAGAAAAGCCCAACCGCCACCGCCGCCACCGCCGCCAACGCCGCCGCCACCACCACCGCCGCCGCCACCACCAAAGCAAGCACCACCACAACCAGGAAGTCCAATATCCCTTAATTAGGGAATATACCTTAAATTGTACTAGGGGCCCCTAATATAATTTAGGGTATATTTCCTAATTAAAGGATATTGGACTTCCTGGGCAACCATCACCCCAGCCGCAGTGGCCATCATTCGTGAAAGTATCCCGCATTGGTGATTAAAAAAAAGTACTCCAGGGGTCTGGTTTTGAGAGAACATGGGCCAAAAAGAAATGGAAACTGGGATCATTTTGGATTGTATTCGTGTTAAATTGGGGGTACTATTAGCGATATGCTAGGGTTGTATTTATCGTGAACATGGCCTCTATGACGGGCAGCTTCGCAATCGGGAAGATCCAGCAAGATCGCAAGAAGCCGCAAGCTCTCAAACCTCAACTCTCTCAAATGTCATAAAACAAACTAAAGCTTTACATCCATGCTTTCAACTCCAACCGGGATCCTGGTTTGAAGTTTGCGAGAATGATCCGTTTCTAGCCCTCACCGGAGACACCTGTTTTGGAGAACCCCCAAAGCCCCATCCCCTGTCCTCCCAAGACAAAATGGAAGCCCAACAGGGCCCTACAAAGACAGTATGGGAGATGGCAAGCCCTGATGCATCCCCGCGTAACCCCTGAAGCCCTAAATAATCCTCCAACCCCTATAAACCCTGATCGTAACCTTTAGGGATTTAGGGCTTAAGGCTTAGGGTTTAAGGTTTAGGGTTTAAGGTTAAGGATTTAAGGTTTAGGGTTGATAAATACCCTTGTAAAGATATAGTCCCCCTTAAGTAGATAGAATATGGGGTATATGGGGTTCTTAATATAATATACCCAAAGCCATATTCTATCTACTTAAGGGGGACTATAGCCCTCCTCGTTAACAACGGCAACCAGGCTCGCCACGTGGCCATGGCTGCGCGAGTGAACCATCAGGCACCGATAGGATTTAGGGCTTATAGGGTTTAGGGTTTATAGATTTTCGGGTTTAGGGTCGCCGTCTACGGCGACCCTAAAATCTAAAATCTATAAACCCTAAACCCTAAGCCCTAAACCCTATGAATTCTTCTCGAACATTGGCTTACGGTGTAGGTTTGGGGTTGAGCGCTTCACGACCCTTAGTACCCTAAGCAGTGGGAAGTCTGGTCTAGTAAACAAAGTTTTGGAGTAGCTTCCAAAAATTAAGATCCCTTTCCTGCTTCGTAAATATTGAATACGAGGTGGCATGTAAATGATATTGCAAACGGGCCACTCAGCTTTCTAGAGCAGGCAGGCTCTGGAATCTTACCAATTCCATCGGGATTCTTCATTAGGAGTGTACCCTAAACCCTAAACTCGAAACCCTAAACCCTAAACAGAGTGTACAGGAGGGGAGTGGATCCTACCTGAACCCCAAAAGTATGTAGAATGATGGCCTTTGGGTGTTCAGAGGTGAGATCATCATACGGCCAACACGTCCCAAACTCACACCTTTACGGACCCTAGTTTGGGGTTATATTGGGGGTATGTTAGGGTTATATTGGGGTTATATTGGGGTTATGTTGGGGATGATGTTAGCATTTTTGGCCCCGGATTGCCTCAGGGGCTGCACAGAAGTCTTGCCCCCAAACCCTGATCGCCCTACCATACCTGGACCCCCAAGGTAGGTAAAATAATAGCCCAAAACCTCTAAAAAAAGTAAAGCGTATTCCCATATTCCCAGCCCTTTGATCTTCCACCTTCTCACCGAACCCTCAGCCCGCAAACCCTGACCCCTTGACCCTACAGCATCGTCCCGAATGTCCAAAAGGAAATCGCTACACCCAGCCCTAATCTACAAAGTCTAGACTCCCAGCATCCCCCTTAATAACCCCTATAGTAGTTGCTATATAATCCCCCTTTAATGAGTTTAGACTATAGTACAGATGTAAGAAAATCCATCTTGAGGGGTAAGCCCCAATCTCAGATGCTTAGTTTAGGATGTAGGGTTTAGGGTTTAGGGAGGTATCTTGCATGGGCACACGTTTGTCCCCAATAATGGCAGATTACGTTTCACTGAGTCCTAGTAGGTTACAGACAGTGATGTAGCCTTGGCTGGCTAAGCCACCAAGAACTGGTCATTGTTGAAATTATGCATAAGTAGATTTCCTAATAGTACCCCAACATCCCCATGTGGAACCAGAAAACCCTAACCCCTAAACCCTAGCCCCAAACCCCAAACCTAGACATTCGCCCCAAACCCAAATCCCTAAACCCTAGCCCTCAACCCTTAACCGAGACGTTCGCCTTAACGCCTAAGCCCTGACCCCAACCACTTCTCAGCTGTTGTAGGCCGTGGCTGCACAGCGCCCAATCCTGCCTCCAGCGCAGGAGACGGCCTAGGCCAGGCATGGTATTTAGGATTCAGGGTTTGGGGGTTTACTTGGAGGCCCGGGGGACTTAGTAAGTACTTATAACTTGGGATTATAACCCTACTTATAATTGGGGTAACCCCCAAAGAGCCCTTTTAAAGGGATTATAAGTAGGGTCATAAGCCCAATTATTCCCATGGGCCTCCAAGTAGGGTTTAGGGTACCTTAGTTGATATGAGCTTACATAAGGGTTAATTCGGGATTGCATGGGGATGTTTCTCCAGGGATTAAGGTTTCGGCTTGAGCGGTATTACCCCAATGGAAAAGAAGATAGAAATATGACATGAACACTGGGCTCACATGGGTTTATAGGGGCCTAAATAGTGAATGTGATTCGGAGGTTGATTTTTCGAATTACCTTATATCCTAATTCTAAAGGAAACTTCTACAGTTTTGGTATTAGGCCCCACATTAATGCTAGCCGGGTAGGTTTGGTGGATTCACGGTTAAGTGTGGGGTCCGAGATTAAGGATCCTTTTTGGAAGCGGCCTGACATCAGAAGTACCGTATTTTGGTGTGTAGAAGGGGTGCTACCATGTATGAAACATTCCATGCAGTGTGTAGTGTTCACAAGTCAGTGCATACTGCACTCGCCAGAAAAATCATTGCATCAGCGGCTTCACTGTGGGTTTGACACAGCTCCAGACATGTCTACAAGCTCCTCATTCCGCTTTACCACCATCCGTCAAAAGCCTGCGGCAAACAAAGACACAGCCACAGGCGTAGGCTTTCGACTGGTTGCTATTAACCCTAAGGGTCCAAGGACCCAAATCATAGGGTTTTAGGGCCCAAATACTATAAGATAATGGGTATTTGGGCCCTCAAACCCTATTATTTGGGCCTAAACCCTAAACCCCCTACATATCCCCCTAGAACCCCCTTAAAGGGACCCTACTATTTGGGTCCTTGGACCCTTTAGGGTAAGCTTTGACAGGAATCTTTGGCATCTTCTCGGCTCGCCTTTACCCCATATGACCTTAAAAGGGGGTTATATAAGGGATGGTATAGGGGAGTACTATAGGGGTGATTAAAGGGGATACTAGGAGTTTAGACTATAGCTCATATGCAATTCTGGTGTTCTGGTATACTGATGCCAAGTGCATGCAGGGTTTCTTAGTATCACAAGTACTGTCCATTTTCTTATCCATTGCTTCATTCCCTACTAACCACCAGTTTATCCCTAAACCCTAGATAGCAGCTTCCATTTTTCCATTATGCCCATGTAACCCGAATATTGCTCAACATAACCCTACACCCTAAAACCCTAAACCCTAAAACCATCACAGGATCTAAAACCCTAAACCCTAAATCCTAAACCCTAAACCCCTACACCCTAAAACCCTAAATCCTAAACCCTGCAACCCTAAGCCCTAAACCCTCCCCTCCGGTAGGTTGGGTGCTGGATGGGATTCCAGGAGCCTTCTACAGGCTTACGTAGGGGGCTTAGGGTTTAGGGTTTAGGGTGTCGGGTTTAGGGTTAGCGGATACTTTGATTTCGGGAAACCCCCCGAAGATTAGATGCTGAAGCCCTGAAATCTCCAAAACAACGTCCCTAGTCCCCTCCACCTGATATTAAACCACCCCACCCCCCTAAAGTTAGATATTCCCAATATATGGTGGTAGACCACAACGGCGAGTATTTAATATTAGGGGGGTGGGGGGGGTTAATAGGGGGAAGGGATTACATAAGTCCAGTTTGCACGGCATGTTCTATGTTGTTCACTTGCTCTGAACCCTTAGCCCTAAACCCTGAATCCCTAAACTTTAAATGCAGGCTACGCAGATCCAGCCAGAAGTGAGGATTGAGCGCAGCCGTTCGCAAGCAGATTGTTGATGGCACTACAGCAAGCGCCGTAAAAATAAGTGCGCTTGGGCCTGGCCGGTACTACGATTTAGGGTTTAGGGGTTAAGGGTTTAGGTTTGAGGGTAGTTTGTGGATTTAGGGTAAAGAGGTTCAGGGTTAAATGGGTTCAGCATAGCAATCCCAAATTGCCCTCAGCACTTTAAGCTGTAGTTAATGGCATTCCACTATACTGCGGTCGTGCAGGCTGTTTTAGTATCAACAGCCGGAGTGATTGCAATCTAACGTAGAAGCCTGAACGATCCCCTCCCCTAAAATTGCAACCCCACTCCCCGGACGTTGAATATTCCGTCTATACTTTCTAGCATGCCACAAATGAAGCATGGAAAATTACGAGGTGGGGGGGTTAATACCAAGGCTTGGGAGAGGTGATGAATTCATTATCTATATGACTCTCGCCTAACCCTTGTAGAATGAAGCCCAATGCTGGGTTACGTTGGAGGACACAGCAAAGCTGTAGAGGATCATCTGCTAGCACGCTCAGAATCGACCATGCATCTGAGTTTGCGCAGTTTGTGTACTCAAGAGCGCGCCGTGGGATGATGTTGTGCCCGTGGTGCAGACGTAATCGCTGCAGCTACATCCACATCGAATTTGGCACCCGCACTCGAAGACCATGCTGCTACCGCTTGTCGCTGCAAGGGTGGCCTCTCTTTCCTGAGCTGTGGACGGCAGCCTGCACGGGGCCTGTGCAGTTTCCCTTTCAGGGCAAGGCAGTCTTGAAGATGAACCAGATCGCCGGCAACGCCCTGCATGTGCCGACTTATGGTGTATGGTCCATGGTAGTTCTTGCCTGCCTGCGCATTGATGTGCCGGCAGCATCAATGGGCATCTGAGTTTTGAAGGTCCACCATTGTTATTCTAGTCGGAGAGACAGGAACTGGTAAGACTTACTTGGCCCATACACTGGCACGGCATATCCTGCAAGTACCCTTCTGTAGCATAGATGCAACTGTACTCACTGAAGCAGGCTATGTAGGGGAAGATGTAGAAAGCGTACTCACATGGATGCTACAGGCAGCTGATTATGAGCTCGCTTCTGCAGAGCAAGGAATCTAACCCCTATGTATGTCCTGAACCCTAAGCTCTCCCTAAACACTAAATAGTAGGTTTCAATTTCTCTTCCATTATCCCTACATAGTCCCAAAACCGTATCCACTGTAGTGCCTGGATCTTTCCATCAACCTCCGTTCTCATCCGAAGATTGCCAAACCCCAAACCCCAAGGGTTTAGGGTTTAGCCTTTGTATAGGTCCATATTGTTGGAACTAAAAATCCTGCTTGACCTGAGTATACTACAGTGACATAATTCCCAAGGACCCTAAACCCTAAACCCTAAACCCAGGATTTTAACATCCGCCGCAGCGGCATCCCATGCTTTACGCCTTAGAAGCAAGGCCAAACCCTGACACCCTACCCTTCGACCCTAAATCCGAAGCTTCTGAGAGTTTAGGGTTTACGGCTGGGGCCCCCGCTACCTAAACCCTGAGACCCCGACCCTCACAAATCTCAACCCCAACTGTTGTGGTTTACATTGGTCCACAAGGAACATGGAGCCCTGATAGCGCCCTTTAGAGGCCCTGCCCCCAGATTGACATATACGAGGCTTTATTCCATTGCCCCGGGTGCGTTTTTACTATACGGGGTTGGGCCATGCTTTAAGCTTGGGAGCGGGTAGGGCTCAGGCACCACGATGGATTAAGAAGATTGTTGGAGTTCTGACTCCTACAAGCAAGACATGCAACCCAAGAAGGAGCTCCACAGATGTAGGCCCTACCTGGACCCCAAGAGTAGGTCAAACAATAGCTCAGAACCCCTAAACATAGCCCAGTAAGCCATTATTCTACATACTTCGAGGGTTCAGGTATACAGTATACACCCTAAAGCCAAAACCCTATAAACCCTAAACCCACGGTATACCCTAAGCCCTTTAGGTTACAGGGTGTTCATGTAGTCGCAGGCACAACTCTAGGGCCATCCGACTAGGGTCTAGGGTTTAGGCCCAACTCCTGAGGGTCAAGCAGTAAAGCTTTAGCTCTCATTTGGTTTCGGGTTTAGGGTTGTAGGGTTTAGGGTTTAGGGTGAAGCTTGTGGGTTTAGGCTTTACCGTGTAGGGGGTTGCACTGTCTTCTATGCATCGTTATCCATCATTCCCTGTCCGCATGCTTCGGAAAATCTCTGCCTGCCCTAGATACTACACCTTTGGCTTCTTGAAGCCCTAGACCTTACGCCTAAGCCCTAAAGCTTGGACCCCAGACCTTCAGCCTAAACCCTGAACCCAAAGCAAGCTTTGTAATTGTTGAAGCATCAAGGTCATCACTCTGGACTATAGGCTGTCTATGGAAGCTGGCTACGCAGAGTGGGTGCGGGACTCAACCAGATTTACGTCTCAGGTTTTGGGGCGTTGGGGTTTAGGGTTCAGGGTTTAGGGTTTAGGTAATGAGGGCATGTCCAAAGAACTCCATCCAGGAGCTATGACATAGAGGTAAACCGGGGGGTTATGGATGTAAAAGGGTATCTGAGGATATCCCCTATATATTTCCTCCCCAAGATTCCCTGCTTAAGTAAGGGTACTTAGGGATAAGAACCTGGGGGAGGGTAGTATAGAGGGGGGGGGCAGTAGGGGAGCAGATGATTTAAGATTGTTTTGGTGGGTGTATCCACTTGGTGACCCTGAGGGATGTCATGAATGTAAGGGTTTAGGGTTTAGGGCATAGGGGTGAGGGTTTAGGGTTTAGGGTTAATTTTTGAGGTTTCCGGCTGACGTGTTTGTAGTCATTTTACTTACCTTTTCGTCTTTTTTAAGATCGTTTTAAAATCTGCTGGCGCAAGAGCCGGCGCGACGGGTTTCATAGTTGGCTTCGGTATATGCTGCATAGTTGGCCGCGGTATGTGCTGCATGGTTTAGGGTTTTGTAGGTTCAACGGGAAGTTTTAGGGCCCAAGGTTGGGACGGTGCTGGCTGGCCATGGCAACCCCAAGCTATCTACCCCCATTCTCCTCACGATGAATTATGGTAGGGGGCTCCCTCAGCCCAAGAGCCTACACTACAGCCTCCATCCCTATACCTAAACCCTAAACCTAAACCCTTAACCCGAAATCCTAAACTCAAAACCTAACCTGAACCCGCCAAGCCGAAGCCCAGCTAGTGTTGTCCTTTTTAATGGATGCCCAAGAAGCATACTCCTTCAGTAGACCTCCTTTACCGGCTTCTTAGTGAGGGACATAGGTGTGGGGGCCTTGTTTATCATTTCGACAAGGACAAGCGCGCGCCTACCCCTAGACCAGAGTTTAGGGTTGAGGGTTTAGGGCCTAAAGCCTTCGACGGCGGATGTCCTACGGTTTTTTTGAACATGCCCTGCCAATTAGTTGAAACATCATGGGACCGAACCCCAAAAATGAAGGACATACAGGGACCAGATAAAAACTGCGCTGTGCAATAATTAAGTCTACACCCTGAATTCCTAGACCTGAAAGCCCTAAACCCCATATTCCTAAGCCATACACCCTAAATCCGCAGACCCGAAATCCCAAATCCTAAACCGAAGCTTTGCAATAAGGCGGCTCTCATCACGATTTGGTTAGCAAGCCTATGGATAGCCTGCTGTGCGGCGAGCCCAGTGTGGAATTGGAAGGTCCACCCACGCGATGTAGAGTTTAAGGTTTAGATTTTAGAGTGTAAGATTTAGGTTTCAGGCTTTAGGGTCTTGGGGTAGGTAATGTAGGGACCTAAGTAATTTCCAAAGGTGCAGCCCTAGTTTCCTTGTATAACTATGATATCGGGTACCTCCAATAGACCTCAAGGCAAGAGTGATAATTCTCTCACCACGTGTAATAGGGAGGAGTCCCAAACGGCCTTCTGTACACCTCCTAGAAGCTATCGGGGTCTTAAGGGAGTCCGTGTGGGTTTACCCTGGAAACTACCCACCTGTAAGCTACTCACGTGCAGTTGGCTTCAGTGAATGATTCAGGGCCAGCAATAAACCCTAAACCCTAAACCGCTTAGGTTCAATGTCATATCTCAACACAACCCAGAGGGCTCCTAGGGATATCCTACTTGACAGACATGCATGTGATCTATAGTCTAAGCTCCTTATGGGGGTGGTTATATAGGGGATTATGTAGGGGAGCATTATAGGGCGTATTAAGGGGATACCAGGAGAATAGACTATAGCTCGCGTGTCAGCGCATTTAGGGTGCGGCATTCAGTTTCAGGGCCTAAACCCTAAATCCCTTTATAGCTAAGCTTGACATGAGCAGAGTTCCAGGTGTTAATCTGACAACTGTCGGTTTGATAATTCGGGGTAGGTATGTCTGAGACGACCGCGTCTTGATGACAGGGTTGTGGTCATGATATATAGACTAAACTCCTTAGGGGATTGTACAGGGGACAATTATAAAGGCTTATAAGGGGGATACTAGGAGTTTAGACTATAGGTCATATGATAGTTGTGGTATCTTAACTTCGGCGGTTGGGGTTATATACCAACCCTTCACAGCGCCTCAACCCTAAGCTTAGTGGGTGCTGCAATCTCATTTCTATATGCGAGCTCTTGACAAACTGCCTTCATGCGTGTGCCACTGGAAGGCTACCAGAGCAAGAAAGAAGCCTGAATCCTTACACTCCCCCAAACGAACATGGAAACCCATGTAGTCCCCTTTTAGAAGGCCTGTATTCTTTATAGGGCCCTTTTTGGGTTTCCATGTTAGTTTCCGGGAGTGTAGCACCATAGCAATGTCCTCACCTTACAAGTCTTACACACAAACATATTTTTTTAACCTTCAAAGCCTATGCTAAGTACATAGAGCCCTACAGCAACCCCCTGGAACGGGTGTGTTCGTGAAGAATGCTTCTAGGACTAGTCGGTAAGCATATCGGCACCCCAAGAAGAGCAGGTGGGCGCACAGCAAAACAAGTTGGGGATTGGGTTCCACGTATATGTGTACACATGGTAACGACACTAAGTAGGGTTTCCCAAATCCGCTTATGTGAAGGTCAGTAGAGTAGTAGAGACCATGGCAATTGGGCACCCTGGTAGCTTAAAGTTGTCAGTGGCTGGTAGGGATTAGGAAATCCCACGCTTTAGGGTTGAACTTGCCAAAAGAAAGACCACCCATCCCTAAGCCCTAAACCCTCAACCCTAGACCCTAATCCCCAAGTCCCTACACACCCCAAAACCTATACCCGAATTCATAAAGCTTGAGCCCAGATCCCTGGGCTCTTTAGGGTTTTTGGAACCCCAATTCCTAAACCTTAAACCTCAAACCCTGAATCCTACCAAACCTTCAACAATTTCTCAGGTCTGCGAGTGTAGCTTCCAAACATTCGCCTGCTGCCTTTGCCTTAGATCTGAAGGAGGTAAGGTTCAGCAAAACCCAGAGGGTCTAGAGCAAAGGGTTTCCAAAGGGAAAGCTCCCCGCAATGGGATTTCCAGGATCGAGCCTGTTCGAGCGGCTGGGCAGTTTGTAGATGCTGTTTGGGAGTCTTCAAAACATTCCCTAATCTCTTGAGGGGGAACTTGTACATTCCATGATTGCACCAGGGTCCCAGAGGGACCCCCCTTTACTAGCAGCCCTTTTGCACGCACTGCGATGCTGAAAGAGCAACCTCCTTGTCATAATCTGGAGCCGTCAAACCCTAAACCCTCGACGGCAAAGCTCTAAAGCTTCGCAGTGAAGGTTCTCCGGAAAGAGATACACCTCTGAACAGCAACATTGCTAGCAGTGAAGTTCCATCCTTTGCGTACTTCAAGGGGTCTAACCCTAAATCCTTAAATCTATAAACCCTAAGCCTGTGGCCTCACTCCCATCTCATCCCAGCCCAAATCCCAAGCTCAAGATCCTATGTCCTATGATTACGAAATAATTACCATAGTTTGCAAGAGCCGACATCTCCATAGCGGGCTTAGCGTAGAGTTTCGGGGCTTAGGGGCTTACGACCAGGGAGTTGAATTCAGGTTTCAGGGCTTATGGCAACCAGGTTCAGGGCTTATGGCAACCTAAACCGTAATCCCTAAACCCTAAGCCCGAAGCCCTAAAGCCTAAGTATAATAAGCTAGAGCTTTCCAGGTAAACAAACCTCCTAGAGCCCCGACGTTTTGCACGTGCAACATCTTCTGACTTGCTGCAGTAGGTGCATGCCCTATTTCGCAGAAAAAAGCCCCCAGCAACAACTGATAAATGTCATAGGCTTCCCAAACAGCTAAACCCTGCTAGCGGTTCATGGGATTAAGTAATTACCTGACGCCATAGCCCTGCTTGTAACGGGGGGCTAACCTATATGAGTCCTAGTATGGGGATAGTGCATGGGATTATAGGCCCGGTTACTGAGTACCATGAACCTCCCAGTCGAGTTTCAGGTGAATCCTGGACTCTAAACCCTGAGCCCTAAAAAGTTATAGTCCCCCTTAAGTAGATAGAATATGGGGTACATGGGGATCTTCTTATAATATACCCAAAGCCATATTCTATCTACTTAAGGGGGACTATAAGCCCTAAAGTCT
>CAJNIZ010043716.1:17239-29331 GCA_905231905.1 Symbiodinium pilosum | reverse complement strand
GGGATCCCTAATATGATATAAGGTATATTCCCAAATAACGGGACATAGGACTTCCTGGGCAAGATCTTAGGCGTCCCCCCAGATATCCAAGTATCTGACAGGTGTAGAAGCCTGAATGATGACGATTTAGGGTGTAGGGTTAAAGGGTTTAAGATTTAGGATTTGAGGTTTTAGGGGTTAATGGGTCTAGGGGTTTAGCATTTAGGGCGGTAGAGGTTTATGGGTCTAGGGGTCTAGGATTTAGGGTTTTTAGGGTTTATGGGACTGTGCTGCATGAGGCGTTCGAGAGTGTGGGCTCTACCATGAAAACTATATGCAGCCGGGTGGGAGGCGTAGTGTAGGGGGCTCAAACAGAAGAATAAAGTTTTGGGGCATACTACCCTTGAACAATTGTACTGATTATCAGGCATTTAAATTCTATAGGGGAAATCAGAGAATGATGTTTGTAGTTTTTGGCTCCTACAGCTTTCGCCTTTTCATTTGCGGGCATTGGACCAATTGTTGGATGCGCCCTTGGTGCCGACCAGAAATCTGGAGTATCATACACTGGTCTAAAGACATGATTTTGAGCCGGCGCCAGCCTCAGGCAGGAAAAGCCGTATCATACGCATGCGTTCCTTAAACGCAGCTCCCCAGAAGAGGCCATCCTTGTCCGCTACAGCTATCAGCATAGGGTTTAGGTTGTGGGGTATATTGTGGTTATTTTGGGATAATGGAAAATACGCTGGAAACTATTACAGTAACAAGGGTTATACTATAGGGTCTAGGATTTGGGGTTTAGGTTTTGGGGCGTGTATACAGCCTGAGCCATGAGTAAAGCAACAACCCGTACCACATCAACACTGCAGGACCAAAGTATGTAGATGGCCACGGGGCAAATAGTGATGCGGCAATTTTCATGATCCGCATACTTTTTCAAGCAACCTATACAAAATTTACGTCGTTACATCTATCTGTTTCACAAGCGGCAGCACTTGTCATCCAAATCTTTCAGCTGCTGCACATGGGCATGATCCTCCCGCCTATTATGTAGACGAGGTCCTTCTGGCTATCTAACTACCCTAAGCCCTAAGCCCTAAACCCTAAACCCTATCTTTCACGCGGTTGCTATACTTTTTCAATCTGATCTCCTTGCTGCCAGATAAGAAGTCTCCAGGGCTAGTGGTTTCCATTTTTTCTTTTCCGTTATCCCTATGTAATCCCAATATAAGCCCTTTTGTGCTATAAACCCTAGTAGACTATAGTGGTTTCCATTTGCTTGTCCATTACCCCCATACAATCCCAATGTAAACCCTATTGTGCTATAGTGGTTTCCATTTCCTTTTCCATTATCCCTTTAGAACCCCAACCTTAAATCCTGAACCCTGTAGTAGTTTCCATTCTCTTGTCCGTTATCTTCATTATTCCAAATATAAACCCTAGTATGCTATATTGGTTTCCATTTTCTTTCCCGTTATCCCTATATAATCCCAATATAAACCCCATTCTGCTATATTAGTTTCCACAAGATAAGCCGTATGGCGCTATAGTGGTTTCCACTTTCTTTTCCGTTTTCCCGATATAATCGCAACATGCTTGGGGTTGGTTTAGGGTTGGCGGCCTCGGGAGTTTAGTCTTTAGGGTCTAGGGTTTAGGGTTCTAGTATAGCGTAGTACAGCTCACTACACTTCAGTTCCTGCCACAGTTCGGTCCCCTACAGTAGTGTCCCTCATTCAGGGACCTGCAAACAAAGGGTAGTTTGGGTGATGATGCTTCTCGAAAAATTCCTTATGTATTGCGCCCTACACCCTATACAGCCCTAAGCCGAAACCTACATCCCAAACCCCAGCCCTATGAACCCTAATCCTGAAAGAAAGACAGTGGATGGCACGCATCAGTCATAGGGGCTGACATGCTTTATTGCTTTTGAAGAGACCCTATATCCCCTGTTTAGTCCCTGTTAAGGGACCCTATAGCCCCGACATACTCCCTTCAAAGGGAGAGTGAGTTGAAAGAGAAAATACTTGAAGGAAACAGGCTAGCCAGGTCCCGATTCAATGCTGCCCATGCTGACCTCCAAGGGTTTGCGGTGGTTTCTACAAGTTCAGTAATCCCAACCCTAAACCCTTAACCCTAAAACCTTAAACCCTAAAACCCTAAAACCCGAAAACCCTTAACCCTAAATTGTCAGGCCTCCGCAACCTGCTTCAAGAATTCTTTCTTGCTCTCGCTTGCCTGGCTCAAAGTGCATAGTTCTCAATTTTGGTCGGTGTGGGCAGACAACCTCCACTGCCGCATGGGCCCCAGCGAGATCAGGGTTTAGGGTTTATCGAAATAGTATACGGTACACTGCATACTGGGCCCCCCTTCGGAGTACCCAACTGCTTGCCTTTATTGATTTTATGAGGATCCTCCATACCAACAGGTGTCAGAGGGCTCCGCAGGCTAACCAAGTATGCGTAGGGTTTAGGGTGGGCCAAATTTGTTCCTGTGTAGACAAAATCCTCCGAGGGAGCATTCCCTGATCAGGGGATGCACCTACTGGTTGTTAATGGGGAATGGAGGCATGGATTTAGGGTTTAGGGTTTAGGGTTTTAGGGTTTAGGGTTTAGGGATCAATAATTTGGTAGTTTCCATGGTCTTTTCCATTCCAGTCTTCCCTGCTCACAACCAGTACGTATAGGGCTCTCTGGGTACCATGCAGAATCCGCACAAGATCAACCAGTGACGCTGATCATTGATCACTAGTGTTACTCTATGAGCTATAGTCTAAAATCCTAGTATCCCCCTTTATAACCCCTATAATGGGATCCCTATCTATCCCCATATAGCCCTCTGCAAGGAGTTTTCATTATAGTTCATATGAATAACAGTTTGCTTAGCTTAGTATTCATCGGAATTGTGCATGTGCGGTTTTCTCACAACTACAGCTTCTATGAATGGGTAACATAATGATGATAGCAAGAATAGTAATCATAAGAATGTTTTGGTAATAGCAACAATGGTAATAAGAATCACAACCACATTATCATGAACATTAATAATAGGCCTGCTACTCTGCAAAGCCAAGCCCTCGTGTTCACCGGAAGCCAAAGCCTCAAACTCCAAACACTGAACTCAAGCCCCTGAAACCTAAACCCTAAGACCCCAAACCCTGTCCCCAAGCCCTATTTTGGCCTACCTCTTGCCTCTAAGCAAACCTCACCCTGCCCCATGTAACATAGACTAGTGGAGAATCAGGAGACCCAGATTTCTACCGCTAGGTGGAGGGGTGCATGGTTTAGGGGTGCGGGTTCGTGTTTAGGGTAGGGGTTAGGGTTTAGGGGAGTTGGTACGTAGGTTAAATAAGTTGGTTCATGATATGGCTTCTAACTCATAGAGGTACTTCGTAATTCCTTTTTGAGAAGTGTCCCTGATCCTCCAAAATGGAGTGTAAGGATCACATCTAGCGTAGAAGCACTGCCAAGGCCTGATCCAACATTTAGGGATGTGGATGGAGGAAATCTTGCACCACTTAGGATCTCCAGATATTGGAATTTCCCTACAGCATCGGATATACAGAGATGTACAAGACCACAGAAATTGGCGGGCAGCTAGGCACTCAAGGTTGAAAAGTTCAAGGCGCCCAGATCACACATGGACCCCAAGCTCTCTTCTCAAAAGAGGAGAGTCTTCTTAGAGCCCTTGTCGACGGGAAGGCCCTCTTACCCAAAGGGCCCCTCCCCTCCGGGGAAGGCACTTTAGGCCCTTTGCCGGGAAAGTTGTAGGCTTTAGGGTAACCTTACACTTCTTTCTTACCCCATCAAATCGACCCTACATATCTTCACAACCCCTAAACCCTCAAACCCCCAACAATCCGGAGCCCCAAATCCTCGCCTCCACTCCAAGGCATCGGCCTAGGACCCGAAAAATCACGGGCCCTCTCCGTGCCTCCAAGGCGGCCTCAGCGCGCTACTGGTATCGTTATACTGGGGGTTTAGGGTTTAGGGTTTTTAGGGATTAGGGTTTAGGGTTTAGGGATTAGGGTTGAGGAATTAGGGATTAGGGTTAAGGGATTAGGGTTGAGGGATTAGGGATTAGGGCTTAGGGTTGAGGGATTAGGGTTGAGGGATTAGGGTTTAGGGTTTAGGGATTAGGGTTGAGGAATTAGGGATTAGGGTTAAAGGATTAGGGATTAGGGTTTAGAATTTAGGGATTAGGGCTTAGGGTTTAGGGATTAGGGGTTAGGGTTTGGGGATTAGGGTTTAGGGATTAGGGTTTAGGGATTAGGGTTTAGGGATTAGGGTTTAGGGTTTAGGGATTAGGGGGTATAGGGGGTTCGGGGGAGTGAATATAGGTACCACTATAGGGGATATGTGGGGATTATATAGGGATGATTTTAGGAATCCACATGTATCACTTTCCCTGAAGCAAAGGTAAGGCGGGTTCAGGTCTAGGGTTCCCTGGTTTGTACATGGGGGTTGTTCTCAATGTCCTTATAGAAAAGGGGCCATGGGGATCCTAACCAAACAGGGGACCTCCATTGTGGCCATTTTAGGGACAGGTATTTTGAACCACTGCCAAATATGGGGTTCCTTCTGCAGTTTCATGGTTTCATTGGGGTTAAACGCATGCTTATTCAGTCCCCCTACCGTCCCTCGAGCATTCAAGAAGACTAGATTTCCCTGGGCTCGCTTTTTTTGGGGGATCTCAGGGTCTAGGGCTTGGGATGCGCGATGTAAGACCTAGGGTTTAGGGTTTAGGGTTTAGGGCTTTAGGGCGTAGGATGTAGGGACTGCTAGACCTTAGATGAATCTCTTCAGGGTCACGGTCAGGACTAACAGGACCAGCGGAGCATGAACCGGACCTAGAAGGAGACGGAGAACTTAGTGATGGTGAAGGGCTTAGGGTTTAAGGGTTTAGGGATGTTGCGCCCGGACAATGTTAGTGTTTCCAGTGGATCGAAGGCTGACAAGAATGAGGGTGGGCGTGAGACGGCATGAATGAAGCAAACCACAAACCCTAAACCTGAGCCCTTGAAGCCTAAACCCAAAACCCTGTTTAGGGTTTGGGGTTTAAGGGTTTAGGGTTTAGGGACCAAAAACCCTATGGGGGTTAGGGTTTGCAGCCTGCTTTCCGCAGCAGCCCTGAGCCATTTTGATCCCCGAACCTCCACAAGGGCCCAACGTAAGTACCAACTTACAGTTTACAGTTTAGGGTTTAGGGTTTAGGGTCTAAACCCTAAAGCGCTAACCCTAAACCCCAATTAGATATCACTTCAAGGGTAATTATTGTGAACTCCTTAGAAACTCTTGGTCCCTTCATCTTCCGGGTGGGTTTTTTTTTGAAGCATCATGTTGCTAGTGGTTCAAAGGAGTTCACAATCATTTCCCTTGAAGTAATATTTAATCAGGGTTTAGGGTTTAAGGGTTAAGGGTTTAGGGCTTTATTGGGGCCATAAGAGGATCCCTGAGCTCTATGCTTTGGAGGCCCAGACGAGATCTTCTTTATACATGCGGAGCACGGGGGGTTGATCTGAAGACTCAGAAGAGAGCATGCCCTAAACCCTTACAACCCCCAAAACCGCGCAAAGGCATTTGCCAAGCAACCCTTGAAGAATCCCGGGTGGGAGCAAGCTTGGTCTTATTGTACCTCGAGATCTTTCCTTGGGACTTAAACCCTAAACTCTAAACCCCTGAACCCTTAGCTTGGACCTTAGACCCTTTAGCGGCTGGGATTCCCTTGTCTTCGTATGATAGGTACCCAAGGGTTAACTCTCAGTAGGCACGTAGATCCTTAGGGTCCCTCGGGGATAAATTTGCACAAGGGTCCTCCAAAGAAGGCCATGCTTCCCTTTTAGGGTTTAGGGTTTAGCAATCTTAAGTGCTCCTGAAATCACGAATACTCATGCCTTCTAGTGCTCCAAAAAGTAATACATTTAGGGTTTAGGGTTTAGGCTATAGGTCACGAAAACTGAAATGTCGCAATAAACATGTTGTTTCTGATTAGTATGGCCTGTACATCACCTGTGTTTTTGGGTTCTAGTAGTTGGAGTTTCTTTGGGTACATTGCTGGGGGTCTCCAGAATCATTTTAGTAGACAGAGGTCTATATTGGGGTTCCCTCCTATTTTTAGGAAATTTGCATATCATGGTATAATATTTTGTATTTATGATCAGAGAGTAGTGGAAATGGCTGTTGGGGGCGGGGACTTTTGTGTGCCTGCAAGGGGGCACTTAGTAAGTCAGTTGAGACAAAGGGGGTCATTGTTCAGGGTTTAGGGTTTGAATGGACTGGCTCGTAGGGGTCAGAAATAACCTACAAAGCCCACCGGACCCTCCAAGCAGAAGCTTAGTGCGCGGTTTAGGGTTTAGGGTTCAAGGCTTCAGCTGAAGGACAGAGTAGTGGGTAGAATTTGTTGGAACTTTCATTCCAAAAAATCAATTTCCGAGCCCTCCAAATAGTGAATCCCTATATATTCGTCCCCCGACGTAGAAGCCGCAAGATTCATCTTGTGATGGACGAGATTTATTATAGGGGAGGGGCTATGGAACGCAAAAAGATGCGTGCTCAGATGGCTCTACGCTCTACGCTTCTAGTGCACCTCGTGCTCTGCTCCATATTCAGCAGTGGCCTCAGCTTGACGCACCATTTAGGGAAGGTATGCTGACACGGAGCTTGCACAACAAGGACCTCTAGAACTTGGGGTATAGGATTTAGGGTTTAGGGTTTAGGGTATCCCTAAGGCCCTAAGGACTTTAGGGACATATGCGGCGTATGAGGAGGTTATAACAGGGGCCTCCCTGAAGAGATTGCACACCGCCACGTTATTCGAGCTGCCAGTTCATTTTCCAATTTGTCCGCTTGATTCTCCACTATATCTGTACATCCCCATATACTCTAAACCCTTAAACCCTAACCCCTAAGCCCCTGAACCCTTAACCTTAAACCCCAAGCCCTCAACCCTTAAACCTTAAACGCTAAACCTAAAACCCTAAACCCCAAACCCTTAACCCTGAACCCTCAAGCCTAATGTAGGGTTCCCTTACTATATGTTCCTAGCACGGTTTCGCAGCGTTTGCACGGTCCGTTAGAGTGAGACCTCATCGGGGCTCCAAAGTGGTTCAGGGCTTGGTGTTCGGGGTTTAAGGTTTAGGGTTTGGGGTTTAGGGTTTGGGGTTTGGTGTTTAGGGTTTAGGGCTTAAGGTTTACGGTTTAGGGTTCAGGGGCTTAGGGTTTAGGGTTTAGGTTTAGAGGACAGATCCTCTAAGAGACTCTTGGACTCCGTTATCATTCCCTTAGGGTTCTTCTGAGGGAGTTTCTTCGTTCTCGGGGGACACTCTGCATCTACCCGAATACCGTTCTTTGGAGAAACTTTGCAAAATGCTTGCTGTCTAAGATTCTGGCCGGTGGGGAGCCTATGACAAGGCTCTTAGTTCAGGAGGGATGGAGGGATGCTAGCAGATGCCTTTGCAAAAGAACGCCAGAAAAGAAGCCTCCACGATAACTTGCTGAGGTGCATAGCTAGGAATTCAATCCTAGCAGTCCTAGCAGTCTGAAGTTCTTTGGCTAGCGTTGGCGCCACATTCCGGCCAGCAGGGGGGACATTACTTCTACTATACCAGAACTTTTTCGATTACTACTTATGCGGTTACTGTTGTTTTCTTATCATGAATCCTACCGTGAGTGATGAGTCATGGGATAGCAGTGATGAGGGTTATGATTTAAATGACGATGATTCAGATGATGATGATGATGGTGATGGTGATGATGATGGTCGAAAGTGGGTGGTAGTCATAACGGTGCTGGTATTGTTGGTGATGCGGCTTGTGCCGGTGCCGCTGGTGCCGCAGGTGCTGATGCCGCTGATGCTGATGCACCCGGTGCTGCTGGTGCTGATGCTGCTGGTGCTGGTTCTGCTGCTGCTGCCGCCGCTGCTGCCGGTGCTGTTGCGGCTGCGGCTGCGGCGGCAGGTGCTGGAGCCCGTAGCTGATCCACGACTATTGCATGTTACTGCTTACAGTCTCCCCGACTGAACATCCAATATGTACACTCAGCAATATGCCTGTGGAACCCTATATACACTCAGCAAAACCGTAAGAAAAGCCCTACTTCATATACCCTCACCACCCTAAGCGACTATCTATTATCCCCTCTTCGATGTAACTTTTTGAATTGCTTTTCCATGTAGTTCTCCATTATCCCAAATCTAAGCCTAGGCGCTGAACCCCATAAAGCCTAAACCCTAGCGTCTATAACCCCTATTAAGCCTACGACGTCGTTGCTGTCAGCACCTCAGTTTAAGGCCAGCTCCATGTCGCCTCCTCCTTGCGCAAACGCCTCAGTGAGTCACAGGCGTCGCGAAGATACCCTTTAAGGGGCTATGGGGAGATCCCTAAATCCTAAACCCTAAACCTTTGACCCTAAACCCTAAACGCAACGCCCTAAATTAAGCCTTTGGGCTGTGGGGTTTGGAGAGCTGAGGGTTTACGGTTTAAGGGCGTAGGGCGTCAGGGTTTACGGTGCAAAGGTAAGGCCCGGTCGTAAGAATAGGGTTATCACCCTCATGCAGACCCTCTAGTTCGAGGAGCAGGTTTTAGGTTCTAACCCCTGGACCCTAGACCCTAAACCCTAAACCTTTGATCCTAAACCCTAAGCCCTAAACTTTAGACCTTGAACCATATTGGACCCTAAGCCCTTAACCTATGTAGAGGGTTGTAGCCATACGCGCAGCTTGCTCCCCTGAATCTTGAGGGTTTAGGACTTAGGGTTTAGCCCCCCCTGAATCTTGATTACGTAATCCCTTCCAGGGCCATGTGACAGTGGATTACTACAGGAGTTATTAAGGAGGATACTAGGCGTTTAAATTATGTGGCTCATGTAGACATGTCCTACCTAGTGACTTCCCTCCCCAACATGAATGGAGACCCAAATAGACCTTTCTTTCAACAGACAGTCTAAACCCTAAACACCAAACCCTAAAGCAGTCCCAGGCCCCCTAAAGGATCCAAAAAATGGAACCCTCTAGTACTCCCCTTGTGTCCCCAATGGGTTCATATTTGGGGGGGTTCCATTTTTTGGATCCTATAAGGGGTCTGTGGTAGTGTTTGTAGGGCTCCTTTTGGGCCTCCACAAGTGTTTGAGGGTGCGTGAGATCTATTAACTGGCTATGCCTGCTGCTTGAGCACTGAAGAGAAGGGTAAGCTATATAAAAGAATTTAGGGTTCAGGGTTTAGGGTTTAGGTACACAGGGGCTTTCGGGTTTAGGGTGAGGGTGGAGTTTACACAGCTCACGAGCAAGTACGCACCATGAGCCTCCGAGTAAACCATAATCTCAGTCTAGTCCCAAAGTTGTGATAGGGAGGCTTTAACATAGGGGTGGGATTGGTGTCTTTAGTTTTGTTTATATGTACCATAATCTAAACTCCTTAAAGGGGGTTGTATAGGGATTATATAGGGGAGTACTATGGGGGGTTATTAGGGGGGATACTAGGAGTTTAGACTATAGCTCATATCGTGTGAGGGTTATAGAGGTTTTGGGTCCTACTCTTGAGGAACTTCAGAAGGGTCCCTCTTTAAGCGATACCGCAGCCTTCAGCAATTAGGGTTTAGGGGTTCGGGTTTCGGGTTTAGGGGGCATAATCCATACAAAGCAGAGCGAACCTAACCCCACTTGGAGGGGTCCAGGGGACTTAGTAATCACATTCATACCCAGTGCAAGCCATATGATCGTCTGATCGTCCCGCTTATTCCTATCATTAACTTACTTAGTAAGTTCGCCTGGACCCTGTAAGCAGTCCCAAAAAAACCCTAAAACGCCCCAAATAAGCACATTTTCCAGTTCATATTCCATGTTCTTTGCCACGTGATGCTTCCATAACTCTAGAGCACTTCCAAGAGAGGTCACTCTCGGCATTCCTTAGTTCGGGCTGCGAAGGCAATTATAGGGGTTTCAGGTTTTAGGGTTAGTTTAGGGTTTAGGGTTTAGGGTTTAGGTTGGCTTTATACAAGGATATGGTTGAGAAATCCTTCTATACCCCGCGAGATACTCAACACGTTGTTCATAGCACCTAAGACTTCTCAACCCTAAAAACCCTAAACGAAGTCCTGGTCAGTGAAGGACCGAAGATAATCCATGCAAAAGGGAAAAGCGTGGCATTCTGGGCTGACGAGGTTGAGCAAAAAAAGGTGGCTCATGTTGTTGGGGCTTGTCATCGTTGTTGGGCTCCTGTTTTGGACATCCTAGATCATGAGGCACCTGATCGTGTGAGGGTTTCAAACCTGGGCGGACTATCCGTTCCTCATTTTGTAGCAGCAGCAAGGGGAAGAGGCGTAGTAGCATGGTACTGAAGCTGCACGTTCCCAGCATGGATGCTCAGGTACTGAAACTGCGCTCAAGGACGAGAAGCCAGCGGCGCCCAATGAAGATGACTTTTGCAGCAGCAGGCGCACGGTTTTGGGGGTGCGGTCCGTGGTCTGCGCTTTGTAGAAGCCTTACAAAAGAGGAAGGCTTTCGAGTTGTGAGATTCTAGCTTGTAGCTTTTCTGCTGTAGAGGCCTGAACTGTTACCAGTAGGTTTCCATTACAGCCCTTACAGATCTACAGTATACTGGAACCCGCAACCTTATTCTCATGTTTAAGCCCCCCTAAAGTACATGTAATCCAGAAAATCCTGTCTTTGACCCAAACCGCTGAAGCCTCAAACTTAAGCCCTGGATCGTGAGCAACTCGCTTCTTGTAGGACGGCGTGGGACGGCGCTCAAGATGCGAAATGTCCCCTCCCGTCCCACTGGCCACCATTTTGGGGAGGTTGTGGAGCTTTGGGTTGCTTTGGAGTTCAGGTTTAGGGTTTGGGCTTGAGGTTTACGGTTTTCCCTACACCCTAAACCCTAAATTCCCTAAACCGTAAACCCAAGATTCCCTAAACCCTAAACCCTGTCTTGATTTTGCTGATCTAGGGCTTTGGGCTGTGGGTTCAAGGGTGGAGTCAGCAGACGTGCGGGCTCGGCCTGTCTAGTTTAGGGCTTAGGGTTTATGGGTTTAAGGTGTAGGCGTTTAGGGTTTGGTGTTTAGGGTTTGGTGTTTAGGGTTTAGGGTACGTGTCAGGTGTATAAACCCACCCCAAGATTTCGGGCTCATACCAGGGGCCACTATTTTCAACCTCAGACCTACCTAAGTAAGGAAATACCCAAGTGGAGGTTTCCCAAGTGGGGGTTTCCCAAAATTTGGGTATTTTTTCAGGGTCCCTATAATAAGGAGTATAGTATGCTGCTAGCATCCTATATGTCGTCCCTTATGACATATAGCCGGTTTTCCCTAAGATAGCTCTTGAGCGGCCTAAAATCCATGCAGAGCATTTGAAAGATTTTGTTTCAGGAGATGAGCCTAAAATGAATTTAGTTGGGTTCTGAGTTCATTAGGGAGCCGTCATGCAGATTTCCTAAACTCCTAAACCGAAAGCTCCAAGCCCCTTAACCCGAAGCCCTACGTAATGTAAAGTTATCAAGATTCATGAGGATTTAGGGATTTCCTGCATTTCCTCGTTTTGTTGATTGTCATATAGTGTTTATGATGGAACCCCTATAAGGAACTGTCTGATACGCACATTTCAAAACTACATCTAGCCAGTTTGCTCAAATGTTTAAACACCATTGCATCCTCCAATGCACTGATCGGATCATTTAGCGAATTAGCGTTCCATAGTTCATCGTTTACGTGCTGGAATTTCATCATGCATTTAGACGGTTTAGGGTTTAGGGTTTAGGGTTTAGGGTTTAGGGTTTAGGGTTTAGGGTGTTTACATGGTTCTTGGGGATCAATTGCTTAGTTGGAACGTGCTTGCTAGCTTTTGACTTTAGACGCGGCCCTGTCTAAGTCTTTTCATAGGTATCCCTCTATTGCCGAGGGGCCCAGAATTTTGAGAACAACCCAAACCCTAAACCCTAAACCCTAAACCCCAAACGGCTAGGACTTCACGGACGTAAACAACTGTTTGACGTGTTTGACGCTTGGGGGGCACGTTTTCGTGTGGGAGTGAAGCAGTGAAGCAGTGTAGTCCTATGATTCCCTAAGGGTCCTTAAGGACCCAAATAATAGGGTCCCTCTAAAGAGGATATATAGGGATATATGGGGACT
>CAJNIZ010043715.1:153562-168204 GCA_905231905.1 Symbiodinium pilosum | reverse complement strand
TATTGGGGATAATGGAAAATCAAATGGAAACTACTATAGTGTCTATTGGGGTAATATTGGGATAATGGAAAATGGAAACTACTATTTAGGGTTTAGGGTTTGGACGTTGGGGTTTAGTGTTTAGAGTTTAGGGTTGAAGGTGTAGGGTTGAGGGTGACAAGGCATGAAGGAATGGACCAATGTAGTCCCAATATAACCTTCAATTAGATGGTAGTTTGCGTTGAAGTACGTATCTGGGACCTAGGGTCACGGGGATGGGGGGTATCATTTGGGATTTTTTTGGGTCCATTAGCTCCAGGTTTCCTTGCATGCGTGGAGCGGGCAGGAGAGGAAAGATTAGGGTTGAGAGTTGGAGTTGCGGGTTAGCAGGTACTTGGAGTCTCTTTTGTTTCTGTAAGTCTACGTACTATCCCCAACAGCCCCTGCTATAAGCCCCGGTGGTCCCGATTGCGAAGGAGACTTACGAAGCCGCAGTTGATTGGGTTGCTGTTAATGAACTCAATTTAAAGTTACTATATTGGGGGAACCCTATCATTCACTACATATAGTCCCGCTTAAGTAGATAGAATATGGCTTTGGGTATATTATAATAAGATCCCCATATACCCCATATTCTATCTACTTAACGGGGACTATATACCCATTAGGGTAACTTGACTTAAGTTCCTTAAGAGCCACCCAGTTGAAGGGAGTTCAAGTGGTTCGACTTCAGCATTCTGTGTGAACTGCGGGAAGGCTTGCCAGTGCTACACTGCCATCTTACAGGGTTTAGGGTTTAGGGTCCCCCTGAAGTAGATAGAATCTGGGGTATATGGGGATCTTAGTTTAATATACCCAAAGCCATATTCTATCTACTTAAGGGGGACTGTAGGGTCGCTGGTGATTACAAGTAAGATGACCCTGCAGCACCATGTTGTACCCCTACCCTCATTACCTGAAATATGTGCGGACGCCCGAAAAGGCTAGGAAACCCGCTGAGTACCGAAGCCCTGGCGGTTAGCTTTTAGAGTTTAGGGTTCCATTGTAGGGGTATATTTATGGGGATTCTATAAGGGTATAGTGGGTTTAGGCTTTAGGACTGAACGGTATATGTGGGGATTGTATAGAAATTTGAAAATTGTTGGAGAGTTTCACCTGAACTGCCCCTTGAGTCCCTTGAGTATCAGTAAGTAGCCCAGGAGTTTTCAATGGGTGGGAAAGAGGCGTGGGGTTCAGGATTAGCATTTAGGATCAGGAAGTCTTCAGAAAGCCCAGGCATTCGCCTGCTTTACTTGTCCAAAAGGCCCTTGCTTAGATTGGGGTCCCCATTTTACATCCCCAATACATTATGGCCTAAACCCTAGCCTAGGAGCCCCCGAAGAGGCACCCCCGAAGCTTTGGAAGCCCACAACTTCATTCTCTCCTTGCCACCACCCTGCGCTGGAACTCTGCTGGCTTCACTCGAAGAGTCACGCCGAGGCTCAAGGAAAACTCTCTCATACTGTAGTATAGGACTGAGGGTTTGGATTTATGGTTCTCTCATAGTAACCCTCCTTTAGCCCAAGCCCGCTAAAGGATCACCAGTACTTTTACTATCACGTTTAATCCCCTCCCAAAATAATAACCCCCCACCCCCTAGCACCAACAATAAATGTCCTTTATACGACTATATGGTACTATATTGGTGAGGTTATTATGTGGGGAGGGCTTATAACCCTGAACCCTTGACTCGAAATGGTAGTTTCCTTTTCTTTCGCATTTCCTTATGTACCCCTACACAACTCTACAACACCATATACATATGTATCCCTATATAGCGCCTTCCCGGGGCCCTAAAGGTTGCCCTGTACTGGGGTCATTTTGGGAGGGCTCCATTTTTTGGAGAAGGGGATTACACAGCAATGACTACATGTTGAAGGAGCTTCCTCCAGTTCGAAGCAACAGACAGGTCACTTCCATGTGACCCTATAGTGATTCTTAATCACTTTATGCATGATTAGTTGAGACATGGGGAACTGGATCCCTTTAGTAGTTCATACGCAATCTTCAGTGTAATCCCTAAATTCCATTCCTGGGTTCCCGATTATCCTGAAATCCTATTGCTTGGAGGTTCTCTTGCATTTGTAAGTCTTCTTAGGTTAGTGATTGAGGGCCTTGCTTTAGGGGTTATGAGGCGTAGGCTTACTGAGTCAAAGGAGCTCCAAGTACCTCAAGCCTAAACCCCGAAGCCCTCCATATCACTTGGCCACACATGGCATCCTAGGGAACCCAATTCTACCCTAGCCCTCTTTTTGCCGGGCCTGCACAGCTGAGATCACCTCCAAAGGGGAAGTGCACGACTTCGCGAGCGCTTTGGAACTGAGAATGTGGCAGATTTACCAAGTCATAGGTTTGTAGGGTTTGCGTTTATAGAGTTCAGGGTCGAGGGGTTAGATAAGCCTGCTCATGCTTAGTTGGGAATGGCAGAGTGTGTTGTAGGGACTGCTGGCTACTCCAGGGATCCATTACCCCATTCCTTACTAAGCATGAGTAGGGTTGTCTACTATGGATTCAAATTCCTCGCTATCTAGTTGACAGTCTTGGGAGAAAAAGCCATTTGACTTACCAACTAGATTTACATTCGTGACGTCGCATAGGGCGGGCCGCTGCGATGCGGAAGAAAGCTGATGTGTTGTGCTCGCAAGCGAATTTGGACATCCGAATAAAATTCACTTGAGCCACTACAGTTTTCGCATACTTGGAAGGTTTCGGGTGTAGGTAAACCCTAAACCCCAACCCCGCAAACCCTAAAATGTAAACCAGGTAAAGCCACAACCCCAAACCCCAAACCCTAAACCTTAAACTCAACTCTGAACCCCAACCCCCCGAACTCCCAACCCTAAACTCTAAACCCCAATCCCAAAACCTCAAACCCTAAACCTTGAACTTTGAACCCCACACCGCTGAACTCCATCCAAACCCTAAACTCTAAACCCTCTGCCCTAAACCATGTGGTGGTGGGTTTGGGGCTTCATTGACTCTGGTTGGGCACTCGTTAGGATCCAGTGCTCAGGCATGTCGTCCCATTTTGGAACATAGACTTAATCTCGAGGGTTTAGGGGTTTAGGGTTTGGGGTTTAGGGGTTAAGTGTTGAGGGGTTTAGGGATTTAGGTTCATGGGTTTGGGGCTTAAGGGATTATATATTACAACAATGGAAAAGAAAATGGAAACTATTATAGTAGAATAGGGTATAAATTATGCGGGTTGTATTTGGATAATGGAAAGTAAAATGGAAACTACTACTTAGGGTTTAGGGTTTAGTGTTAGGGACATAGTCGGCACAGACTACTTGGGCTCTACATTGCGGCCAGCCCTTCAGCCCGTACGACCTAATTTCCATTTCATTTTCCATGTTCTCTTCCATGTGATTCTCCATGTGTAAACAATACAGAATTACGGTAAGACCAGGCTATAGTCAGATACCCAATGCTTAGGATTTCGCGTCTAAAGGGTTTAGGATTTGTAGGCCTTCAGGCTTTTAGGGTAGAATTTGGATAAGGGAGCTGCTGCCATGGGTTCCCCTACTACCCCCCTCTATACTACGCCCCCTAGGCTCCTCTTAATTAAGGTCATTTAAGGATAATTAGGCTTACTTAAGGTTAAGTAAGTGGGAACCTTGGGGGGATACGTGGGGGGATACGTGGAGGGCCAGGGAGACTTAGTAAGTAGCGTAATAACCCCTATAACCCATATAGTAACCCCCTTGATCCCCATTATTAAGCTACTTACTAAGTCCCCCGGACCCCCCAACCCTAAACCCTAAACCTTAAATCATACATAGCAGTTTCCGTTTTCTTCCATTCTTACTACGCCCTCCTGACCCCCCAAGTAGTATAGGGGGGAGTAGGGCAACCCGTGATGCAACTACCTTAGAACTCAGGCCGCAAAAATTCAACCGCCTGTCTTGAATTTGACATTCCCCAAGCAGTCTTTGGATGGGTAGATATGGGAGCTTCCCAAAAGCAGGGGGACTTTGTGGGGGTCCCCATAACAAGGCTTATAGTATTTTAGGGTCTATAATGAGGTCCCCCTATTTAGGGAAACTGCCATATCCTGTTTGCAGGGTAATGACGGGACTGGACGATTCCTTGTCACAGTTCTTCCATGTCAGAATGGGGAACAAGCCATCTTGGCCTATTGTCCCCCCGACCCCAAAAAAGTATGAACCCTAAACGGTGGTTTCTCAGAATTTGGGATACCTCGTTTGGGGCCTCCCAACAAAAAGGATCATAGTATATTGGGGTTCTATTGGGGTCCCCTACTCAGGGGTAGGATTGAACATAATTTCCAAGTTCTGTGACCCTAAATTCCTGGAAAATCCAGATAAGGCCATAACAAAAAAGTTTATATAGGGCCCCCCCAACCTACCCTAGTGATTTCCTACCCCTAAAACCCTAAACCCCGCCAAAGCACAGAGGTGTGGGAGGGCGAACCTTCCTCGTTCAAGCCGGCGGAGCGTTTTCGCAGCAGTCCTTGCTCTCTCCGTTTAGGATCTAGGTTTAGGGTTTAGGGTTTCTAGGTTTCAGCTGGGTCAATGTAATGGGAACCACAAAGGACTATTGTAGGTGTATTAAGGTTCTAAAGAAACTCCATATTGAGGAGCTGTTGCTGTAGGCGGATGTAGGATCTAGGTTTCAGATGGTTTCAGGGGCTTAGGGTTTAGAGCTTCGGGTTTAGGGTTTCTAGGTTTCAGCTGGGTCAATGTAATGGGAACCACAAAGGACTATTGTAGGTATATTAAGGCCGTAAAGAAACTCCATATTGAGGAGCTGTTGCTGTAGGCGGATGTAGGATCTAGGTTTCAGATGGTTTCAGGGGCTTAGGGTTTAGAGCTTTGGGATTAGGGTTTAGGGTTGGGTTTAGGGGCTTGAAGGTTAGGCACCACTGTAGCCAATGGTTGGACTTATAATGCCTCTTGAGCCAAACAAAACAAGTGAACAGCTGAAGCAGAGTAGCGTCCTGCATCAAAGTTGCAACGTTAGCTGGACTGGAAGAAACAGGTTTAGGGTTTATAGTCCTTAAGTAGATAGAACATGGGGTATATGGGGATCTTATTATAGTATACCCAAAGCCATATTCTATCTACTTAAGGGGGACTACAGTCCCAAATGGTAGTTTCCCAAAATGAGGGGACCCCCTAAAATAGGCTCCAAGATTTAGTAACCCCAAACCCTAAACCCCTTATTATAGGACTCCCCAAGAGTACCCCTAGTTTAGGGAAAGCCTCACATAACACGCGGAACATGGTACACAAAACTGGCCCGGGGTGTAATTCTGATTCTGACCTGTGCGGTTTAGGAGTTCAAGGCTTAAAGGCCCATGGGCTCAAAAAATCCATAGCTGCCTGGATGCATCAAACCTGATGTCGCCGGCCGCTGGGGGAAGTTGTCGAAATTCAAAGATGGATGTGTGTGTGTAGGTAGTTCAGAGCATGTAGCACACGGCTCCATCAAGAGTAGCAGTAGCCGCTCCTTGTGGTCAACCATGGTCAACCCCAACAGCAGACATGTACACACCAGATCAAGGTAGATCAGTAGAATGGGTTTAGGGTTACCTTTCGGTTTAGGGTTCCCCAACAAAGGAACAACAAAGATGTAGATTTCTGACTTCGACAGCTGCCCATTTACAGCTCCAATGTTCCCAGCTACATGCTGGAGGGCCGGAGAAGACCGTGGTGACTGCAGTTCGAATCAGGTCATACCCTGTGCGTCCCGTAAAGTCATTTCAGCCCCTTACACTCATGGGGAATACCTCCGCAAAATGGCCATGATGTAGGTTTCTTGTTTGCTTAGGATTCCCTTTTAAGGAGGTGTATTCTCAATGGTCCCTTCTTTACACGGACCTTTTGAACAACCCTCTTGTTTCATAAGATGCCTCCCCAGACAGCAGTCTCCAACAATTTCAAGGGTAGCTAATGGTGCAGGATGGCTTTGAGGGATATTGGGGATTATATTAGGGTCCTCTTGTATCCTTACTATAAAAAGGTTACAGGGTGGGGGGGTCCGCTTAAGTCATCCCATCTGTCACAGGGCGGGGGGTCCGCTTAAGTCATCCCATCATACTCCATGGATCTACACCACATTTCATGCCAACGCCTTGTTCTGCCGATAGATACCCATACTGTGAAGCCTTGAAGTCTTCAGAGCTTTGGGCACTGCATTCTTGCTTTAAGTAACCGAAAACCAGTTAATCCCCTCCGCCTATATCAAACCCTCCCACCCCCTAATTTTGAATATTCCCAATATATTATAGCACAATGGGAGTATTCAACATTAGGGCGGAGTGGGGGGCTGTAATATTAGGAGCAGGGGAGTATTCACCTTCAGACCTCTAGTGTCACAATAAGCTCCCCCAGGAATAGCAGCGTTTTCATGCATGAACTTGTGGTTTGCCTCCGTCTGCTGTTGTTTGCTCTTACTTGTCCGGCCGCCATTGCATTCAAAAAAGTCAAGGCCCCAAGAGACAGGAAGCAATGTCCGTAATTAGATAATAGTTGATCATTTCTCACAAGCCATAAACCTTCTAGAGGAACCACTCGCGCCATCGGTAGTAAAAACCCTAAACCCCCAGGCCGTAAACTCCTAGCCCTGGCCAGCTACCTCGCAGCAAATGCGCTCGGCCCCATGCGGTTTAGGGCTTAGGGCTTAGTGCAGCAGCAAGAATTGGGGTTTCTAGAAATCGGGGCCCGCACTAGAGATTCCCAAATAGCATGATCCTTGTTGTAAAAAACATCTTCTGGGTAATCCCCAAAAAAGAGGCCGCCCCCCAATTCATAGAAACCGCCAATCTGTTCATAGCCACTCCAGCGATGAAGTGGAGAAGAGCCCTCATGCGCCCGTGCTTGCTTTAACTTCTTCTTGTCCGCCCTTCTTGGCCCGTCTCCCTTAACCCTTGCGGCCCTAGGTTACACCTATGTGCTCATTTGCGCTTGTTTGCCCGTGTTTGTTCTGCCTTGTACTGATTGTTGCCATGCCCTTCTTACATGGATATATAGCTCAAACAACCCCTGTTAATCCCTCCGCTGTACCCACTTTAAAACATGATTTTCTTTTCCATTATCCCAATAAAACCCCAATATAACCCCTATGTAAACCCTACACACCCTATAGTTTCCATTTTATTTTCCATTATCCCAATAGAACCTCAATATTTTACGGCTTCGCGGCTCGAAACAGCCCCAGGCTCCATGCTCGAGTCCTTAAAGCCGAGTCCGGACAAAGATGCTTAGGGCTTAGGCGTTTAATATTTAGGGTTTAGGGCCCTAAACCCTAAACCCTAAACCCAAACCCTAAACCCAAACCCTAAAAAGGCTTATGGTTTTAGGGTTTAGGGATCCGAAGCTCCGACCTTGAAGAGAACGCACGCCTGCCACGGCCCGACCGGCGAATCTTCATGGGTAGTTCTCAAAGTTATGGGCCCCTTTTTTGTTATAGATTGTATTACGGCACCTAATAGTTAGGGGTACCAAAAAGGGACCCTAATTTTGGGAACCGCCTTAAACCGTATATTTACCCCTATATAACCGCTACATCCCCCTTTACATGTACCAAAATGGGACCCTCATTTTGGGAACGACCCGCATCCAGACACGCAGCTCAGCCCGATGGCGCTTCTGCATGTCTGCGCGCATAGCCATAGCAACATCCAGGTCATATAAGGTTTAGGGTTTAGGGGAGTTTAGCGGTTTAGGGTTTATAGGGGTTTAGGGTTATCCAGGTCATATGAGCTATCGTCTGAACTCCTTAAAGGGGGTTGTATAGGGGATTATATAGGGCACTACTATAAGGGTTATTAAGGGGAATACTGGGAGTTAAAACTATGGCTCATACTCATGGTAAAGTCACAACTCTGCGATACGTGTCAGTTGATGTGAGCCATAGTCTAAACTCCTTAGAGGGGGCTTACATGGGGGCGAGTATTACAGGGGTTATCAAGGGGGATGCTAGGAGTTTAGGCTAGCTTATATGGTAGCATGGCAATGCATGACAGTTGTTATGCATCGGGGCCATGCGCTTTGAATGCTGGGCCCGCTGCTTTGTTGCGTGGATCCAAGCGGCAAGCACATCCTTTCCAGGCCGGCAGGTAACAAGAATGATGGTAATCCTCCTACCGTTGGGGAGTACAGAATACGTGAATACATTCCCGATATATCCCTTAGATAATATATCCCCTTCTTCCCTGCTAAGCCCAAGTAAGTAATAGTAGTGGCAGAGCTGCCCTTTCTGATCAGGCCTAGCGCTGCTGCTTTGGAGTTTCGCATGATTACGAAGGAGGGCTCAAGGTGTCAGAGGAGGGTTGAAGGACCCACGCGGTTCAGGGCTTATAGTCCCCGTTAAGTAGCTAGAATATGGGTATGGCGGTCTTACTTGCATGTACCCCAAGCCATATTCTATCTACTTAAGGGGGACTATAGGGTTTCAACCCTAAACTGTCCGGGATATTATCCCAAATAATGGAGAATGAAATGGAAAACAATACACGGGCTTCCTTGAAGACCGGGCCCCTTGACCTCTTGACCTCCTCCTCAAGTGCTTAGTACAAGGTAGAGAATTGGGATGGCCCATTTGCAGTGTAGGTGTGCTCAGCCAAATGCAGTGCTTCATTACTCTGCAGGTGTCAAAAGGATTTTGCCGTGTGTCTGCCTATCATTTAAGCCTAAACTCTAAACCCTGGGGCCAAACCCTGAGCCCTAAAAGCCCCAAGGAATTCTGCGCATGTGTAGCGGGTGAAAATATGGAAGTTGTCAGGAAGGATGAAAGAAGCATTGTTGTGACAACGCCCATGTTCATCGGCCTTCTGAAGGACATCTTTCATGCAACCAGACGGAATGCTAGCGTTTAACGTTTGCATGCCTGCTTCGTGTCCAGAGTTGTGCTGAGTTTGTGTGCATGTGTTTCGTGGCGATTGCCTGTGCATGTAAGGAACGTCACAAATCCCTGCAGGGAGGAACTGCCCAAACCCTAAACTTTACACGCACCTGTTCGGCGTCTTTCGCGTTCAATGGCATGAGCAGGTGTTTGGGATTTAGCTGGTCCACTTATGCTGGGCTTAGGGTTTAGGGTCTAGGGATTGTCCCTGCGAAGCAAATTCTTGGTTGGGTACCTCTACGCCTAGAGTAGCTCAAAATCGTATGGATGTTGGCCGAACATGCAGATTCCACGTCTATACCCCAACTGGTGGGGTCCTTGACCTTGGACCTCCAAAAAATGGATCCGCAATTTTTGGGCCCAAGATAGACTCCAACATACGTACCCTAAACCCCAAACCCCAAACCCTAAACCAAAGAAACGACCAAATTGGGATTCCCTGAGATGATCCGACCCCATGGTGGATGCAGGAAATCTTGCACCCCATGCATCCGGAGCCTCCAAGGTTTAGGGAGTATAAGGTACATTTTGGGGTTATATTGTTATTGGGATAATGGAAAAGAAAATGGAAACTGCTATAGTATAAAGGGATATATAGTATAGGTGTTATATTGGGATAAGGGAAAAATAAAACTCCAAGGTTGGGATTATACTTGGAGGCCCATGGGACTTAGTAACTACTTATAAGTGGGATTATAACCCTACTCATTGGGATAGCCCCTACAAGCCCATTTAGGGAAATTATAAGTAGGGTTATAAGTCCAGTTAAAAGCAGTTACTAACTCCCATGGGCCTCCAAGTAAGGTATATGTTGGGGTTATATTGGGATAATGGAAAATAGAATGGAAACTACTATTTAGGGTTTGGGGTCTAATGTTGAAAGGTAGGGTTTCGAGGTTTAGGGTTTTGGAGTTTTGAGTTTTCAGAGCTTTCGAGAGAGAGGGTTGGGGGTGTAGGGTTTAGGGTATCACGAATCCTACGAAAGCGCATGAGCCTTCAACAGAGAGAATTCTCTTAAGCCCTAAATCGCATGGCTTGTGGCTCAGGCGGTAGTGCCGAGCAGGGCTACATGTGGCAGACTCACATGTGCAATTGAACCTTGAATACTTAAACCTGCACTGCAAAGTCCCTACCTACCCACCTATCCTTTCTCTAGTCCTCCTACCCCACTTCCAAGCAGGAGCCACCTGTGTATCTTGCCCTGCAATATGCAACTCCCAAAATTCCCAAGTTGAGGGTACAATGGTTCAGGCCCATTTGTAGCATCAGCAGTTCCGCCAGCTGTTTGGAATCGAAGCCCACCTGCTCGATGGAGACAAACCAGGACAGTCGGCTACCTACTTCATACAAGGTGTTGTCAAGGGTATATTCCCTTCTTCTTGAGGTTCCCATTATGAGTCGGTATGTGTTTAAGATGCTCGGCAGGGGACTATAGTCTTGACAACCTACGACACGGTGTGTTTGTGTGTGTAGGGATTGTCTGGGGCCGGTCTAGGGGTTATGTAGGGGATGTGTTGAGATATAGGGCTTAGGGGTATCCACATGGGCCCCACCTGTGGTCATTAATGTTCATGGCACTTGTGTCCAGTTTCTTGTGGCATTGTATCGTCGTTTGCTGCCGTTGCTGCTGCTTGCGCTGCTTGAACCACAAGCTGCTGTTGTTGCTGCACGAGTTAAAGTTAAAAGCTCTTGTCATAAGGTCATGACATGACACGTCTTACAGCATAGGCCTCCCCAAAAATAACATAAGAGAAAGTTCGAGGCCGGGCTTATGAGATCGGAGACTTTGAAGCAGAGGCCTCTTTTTAGTGAAGAACCTTAACTCACATGTCCGAAAAGCAGCAATCCTGGAGGTGCCCACGCATATGGAATCCAGACTTCACGTTCTCAAGGCCAGAAACCAGCTTGTTGAAGAAGCCCTTGCTCGATTAGAGTCTTCGATTGCTAGCCCTTGTCAAGCGCCTCTGACTGAAATCTGCAATCCCACATAAAGCCCACATATGCCCACATAAAGCCCGAGTCAGGACCGTGCTGAGCCTACCAAAATTATTTTTGACCCTCACGCAAGCACTGAAAGGACGCTGAAGACCAGCGTCATGAGCACAACCACGACGCCCCTCTGAAGCCCTCAGATCTTGGGCTTCGAGGGGTGCATGGGTTTCTGCACGGAGCCCCTTCAGGTGAGTGGGAGACAAAGGGGCGACTATGTAATTGGGGTGGGGGAACATGTCGGGTACATTAAGGCTGTACAAAGGGCCCTGTTATTGTCCGAAGGTTTGCCTTTCTTGAGACATGCTTCACGGTGATCGTTGAGCAATGGAATTATCAAGGGATGGGATTTTGTCTCCTGGCATGCCTCGCTCAGACCTCCTGATTTTTTTTTTCTCCGAAGTTTTCCTGTAGCATTGTATTCGCAGCATACCAAGCAGACCTGGAATGAACTAGTTGTCCAAAGACTTCTCAGGAACTGCAAGTGTAGACCAACTCTTATGTGGCTTGCTCTGCTTCCACGCCCCTGTGGTGGCTATATTGATGGTGAGGATTTGGAGGAGACACTCCTGCAAATTGACCGAGTCGTAAGAATCTTGAGGTCTCAACTGTACCATCCTTAGGAATCATATCCCTAAGGAGATATTAAAAGTATTGCTTTTATTAGAGGTCTAAGGAGACTACAGTCCAGTAGCATCTGATTTAACAACCCGGGGTCAGCAAGCAGGGTGGCCCATGGTGTATAGGTAGCCTGGTGCTCTCCAAGAGTCCCTGTAGATTATCTTTGCCCCCCCTGGATTAGGGTTTAGGGTACATGGTAAGAGATGGTTCTTGGGCGTCTTAGCGGTTTGTCTTCCTGCAGGAAAGAGATGAGCCTTGTTTGCTGCAATTACTTGTCACAACATGGCGGGTTCCAAACACATGGGAGTCCTTTGATGGAGTCCCCGTAATCAGGGCCATCATGTACAAGGGCATGTACATGAGAGACTTCCAGTTTCCTGAAATACTCGCATGGCCCAGATAGTCGCCATGACAATACAGTGGAAGCCTGAGGAACCACCAATACTATCCCCGTACAATCCTCAAACAACTACAATTAAAGCATAACACAAACCTCAAAACCTTATCCTAGTCCACTATGCCCCTATAGTACCAAGATCATAAGCCCGTCTGAGGTTCCTGGATTGCCAAGACCTCATGAACTTTCTGTATGCATGTTCCTCCAGTATCGCGATGCAATTTAAAAATAAACTAAGCTCTGAGTCCTCAGCCCCAAATCCTAAACCTTAAATCCAAAACCCTGATCTCACCGTAGCCCTAAGCTGTCAGATACTTCCCAAGCCCTGCGGTACCCTTTTACTCTTTTTGGGTTCTGGGTTCCTTACCGGCAGCCACTTTATGAAATTATTCTTGTCCTTGCCCCCAGGTTAAGCAGTCATTTACCTTTGGTTAGTTAGGAATGAAGGAATGGATCCTTATAGTAGTCCCTATATCGGGGGTTTCCCAAAAAAGGGGTGCCTGCTCCTATAAGAAGGATTGTAATGTATTGGGGTTTAAAATGGGGTCTCCTTATTTAGGGAAGTTACCATATATCCCTTGATAGTAGTTTCCATTTTCTTTTCCATTCCTTCAACGCGAGGTAAGGTCAGGACAGTCTAGCAGCAAGCTGAACGTAGAAGCCAGGATACTTACCAAGATTGATCCCTCAAACTCTGTGGATTGTAACAAGCCCAGTTCCCACCCTAAACCCTAAACTTCATTTCTCATTCCCCAAACACCAAAATCCGAGGCCTTCTCCGAGCATCGCAACCTAAAAAAGGCCAGGTGCCTGAAAGCTTTGTTGCTTGTTTTGGGTTTAGGCTTTGGGGTTTAGGGGTAAAGGCAGTAGAGCTGTACTTATAGACCAACTGCAAGCCCATTGATTCCCCCATATGGCTCCAATTGGGTTATAAGTGCCAGATATAGTTGGGCTACACTTACCCGGAACATCCCAAGTAGGGGTTTACAATTTAGGGCTTAGGGCCCAGAACAGGAAGCGATTGATGAATCCCGAAATCCTCAAAAATATGGGGCTTCCGGACTCTTGAACTCTCAAATCCAAATGTCAGACATAATCTTTTGGAGGCGCGACGAGAAAAGGAACCTTAAACCCTGAACTCTAAACCCTAAAGCCATGTTTCGAATGCCCTTTGGGAAGCAGCTTGATGTACAGAAGCCCCTTGTTTGAAGTATCTTCTTGCCTGGGGCCTCCTGATCTCTTTTGAAGCTCCTATCTAAAGCTTGGTTTAGGGTTTATGGTATGTCTGGCTTGCTTGCTCAAAGGCTCTCGTTTTGCTGGTAGCTGCCATGGAGTAAGGGTTTACGGTTTAGGGTTTGAATGCATGGTTTGTAACATTTTTTGCCTTATAGCCTTAGACCTTAAGCTGGAAGCCCAACATTCCAAGTCGCTTGCGAAGCCCTGTTCGCACAAGTTACACGCCCGGCTTAACCTAAGCACCCGCAACAGAAACCTCAGGTCCATAGAAGACCCATGATAATTTCCCAAGTTTCCATGTCATTGTCCGTTCAATTTCCATCATTGTTAGTATTATCATTCTTATTATTGTTATTATTATTAGTATTGGGGTAGCATCATAAATCCTAGCTTGGAGCATCCCCGCCGGCGGGTACTTTGCAAAATTGCGTCCTATCCCATGGTGCCGGTTTTGTAGCTGATCAGACAGACCGTACGATGGTCAAACGTTTAGAGGGACCCCGGTGCCAGCTGATCTATAGTCTAAACTCCTTAACTTAAAGGGGGATCATATAGGGGATTATTACGGGGATTGTTAAGGGGGATACTAGGAGTTTCGAGTATAGCTCAGCCATCAGCCCCTATGACAAAACCCAAACCCCCAACCTTCTCTCCCAGGTGAAGCACAGGACCAAGAAGAAACACGAATGGAGGCCATGGCGGGACAGGCTGTGCCTCACCTGCTTTGGACAGGGCTTTTGGTCTCCAATGTTATTGTTAGTATTACTACTGTTGTTTATAATTTTGTTGTTATTGTTATTGTTATAACTGTAGTCTACTTAGGAATTATTTTTCAATTTTCTTATAGTACAACCCTAAGGAATTATTAGAACAAATTAATTCTAATATGGGTCTAAGGAGACTGAAGATACTTAGGCCCCGTATGATAGGCATCGTGTCGGTGTAGGTGCGGAGCTCCATGCGAGAAGTCCAATGTTTGGCGCAAGTTTCCACACTAAAAAAGGGTTTCGGTTGCGAAACGGCTACAGCTTAGCGACACTTCCTTCAAAGCTTTCGGGTGTCTCAGAATAACCTGTGGCCATGTAAAACATTGAAAGTACATAGGTAGTGGGACCCTCTTCAGGATCAGGGGCTTAAACGCTAAACCGTAATGAGACATTTGCTCCTGTAAGTGAGGTGCGATCATTCGGACAGCGTGCTCTTCCTCCAAGCCTTTTCGGATCAGGTGGATGGGTTGCGCTGGGCTAGTGGAGGGAAACATCAAGAATACACCTAGGGCCCAGAGCTTGAGAGCCTTTAGGTTTTTAGGGTTTAGAGGTCTAGGGTTTACGAGTTTAGGGTTTAGGGCTTAGTTCCACAACCGCAATGCGAATCAAGATGGGTCTTTCGTCAATGAGATGTTTGGGGGCTTGATGTGAGGTTGCAGATGGGAACTCAGACCAGGTGCAGGTAGTGAAGCAAGCCGAAGATCCCACTCACAGAGTGCCTGAACTGTGAGCCATCCTTGGGGACC
>CAJNIZ010043715.1:111367-140168 GCA_905231905.1 Symbiodinium pilosum | reverse complement strand
CTAAATTCCTTAAAGCTGGGTAGGCCCCTGGGAGATTTAATATTTTCCCTAATGGCCTTGATAAGGGACCCTATATACTAATATTTTTGGTTTTAGGGGCCAACCCAGAAAGAGGGTTATATAGGGGATTATGTAGGGGACTACTATAAGGCTTATTAAGGGGGATACTAGCGGAGTTTAGATTAAGGGGTCGGCAGAAGTACGGGCCCCTTTTGGTTACTTTTTTTTACCGCACGTGATATCTAGGGGTACCAACAAGGGGGAACTACCCTGAACCCTAAACCCCAAATATGCCTAAAGTCAAACTTAAGTAGATAGAATCTGGCTTTAGCATAAAATAATAAGGTCCCCATATACCCCATTGTCTATCTACTCAAGAGGGACTATACTTAGTCGCAGAGGCACAGATGATGGGGTCATCTCTTGCTGGGCACCGTCCAGCGCATCCGCCCCACAAAGTGTTTCCGGCACCCTGTGCCTGGTCGCTGTTGGGTAGGCTTAGGGTTTAGGGCTTACTGGGTTAGTAGGGAATAAGGGAATGAATATACATATACGTATATATATATATATGTATAGAGGGTTTGGGCTTTAGGGTTTAGGGTTTGGGGTTTAGGGTTCATGGATCAGGTAGGGGGTGGAATCCTTCTGCCTGAGCAATGTTTGCAATCTTAATTAGCTATTCTCATTCATTGCATGTTAGGGTTACTTGTTTGTGATTTTTTGTGAGGGGCGTGCTTTGGGTCTGCCAGACCCACGCCAGGCCAGAGGATTGACAATTCCCGATGACCAGGGGGGGTCAAAATAAACGGGGCCCTCTTTTGGGAATCCCATAAAAAGTGGTATAGTATGGTGGTCTATAAGACCTTTCTCCGAGCTGTAGTACAAGGAGTAAGGGCATCAGCGGCCCGTGTATATTTGAAACACGTCTCACCGTAACAGCCCTAGATGTCATGTTGGTGAAGCCAAAGTTGAAGCCATGAACTAAGGATTTAGGGTTTACGGTTTAGGCTTCAGGTTTAGGGTTCAGGGTTTAGGGTCTGCGGTAAAGGGTTTAGGGTCTGTTGAATCGTCAAAAAAACTTGCACAGCCATGCACAGCAGAAGGCTGATTTGCATGGTCGCATGTGCTTCATCACTAGTCGAATACAAGCATGACTGATTTGCAAACGTTTCTCAAATTAGGGGTCCTCTTTTAGAAGGTTCCCGGAATACAAATGGAGTGGATGAGGGGGAACCCCCCGCTTTTTTTTCCGGAAATTCCCAAATGATGTAACACGACCTGAGGACTCTGGGATCAATCCCTGGGATGATGAACCAGCGTCTGTCCTGGCAAGCGCATACCAGCCACGTGGTGAATCTATGCGTTTGTCAGGACTTGGGCTTGGACCAGGGAATGCCAGAAGCCCTAGACTGAAAGCCTAAAAAGCCCTAAAACCCTAAAGGGGTGGGTGAGGATGATAGATTGATGAGACCTTGACACATCCGGTGCGGGGTCCTGTGGCTTGCAGCTACCCAGATCCCTGAATCCAGCATGTCTTGGTTCCAGGGTGTATAGTCCCCCTGAGTCATCTTATAGCCCCCCTTAAGTAGAGAGAATATGGGGTATATGATTGGGGTTCTATAGGGATAATGGAAAAGAAAATGGACACTACTATTTAGAGTTTAGGGTTTAGGGTATAGTCCCCCTAAGTAGATAGAAATTGGGATATATGGGGATCTTATTATAATATACCCAAAACTAACCATATTGTATCTAGTTAAGGGGGACTGTAGCGCAAGGGAAACAGATTAATTGCCAACTGCTACCCGTGGCAGGCCCCAAAGCCCGAAACAGCGCACCTCAAGCTATACCCTAGTACCACCATGCAAATTCAGCAGGGTGATGCCCTAGACTGAACCTCATAGCTCAAGCTGCGAAACTCAAAGCAACAACCCCCAACCCCCCAAAAGAAGCCCAAAAGTGGCTTAGCGCTTAGGAGCCCAAAAGTGCAACCCGCCAAAAGTGAGCCCATTAAAACCTTGGCGAAGCTAGTGGATTATGTGCGGGCTCGAAGTTTTGAATGCATTAGATGTCCAGTCCTAAGCCCAATCCATAATTTCTTCCTTACATATCCCTGTGTGAGCTACTGGCAATTGTAAACTTATGAAGGGACCCTTGACAGTAGGCATAGGGGTCCCTCTTTTAGCTCTGTACAGTCCCTAATCTAGTCCCGAATGAGGAACGGCATGTACACTAAACTATGTAGGAAATCTTGACCCTAAACCCCTAAACCCTAAACCCCAGTCCCCTGTACGGGTCTGGGAAGGACTGGTTGCTCAGCCTCTGTGACGACAAGCTAGCCCGGATTTGGGATGCTGGCTCCTGGGCTCTCTTCCAATTGGTTTCCCAGACCTCCTCAAGGATCCAAGAAATGGAGCGCCCCTCCTATATGAACTCATTACTACATGGAGGAAACTGGGGGATTATTGCGGGGCTCCATTTTTTGGATCCTTTGGGGGGGTCTGGGTTGGGGATCTAGGGCCTAAACCCTACATTTTAGGGCTTACATTGGAGTCATCGAAATGGGCTTCGGATTTAGTGGCAATCCCAGCCCCTTCAAAAGGTTTATGGGGAGCATGTAGGGTTTAGGGTTTAGGGTCAGGGAGGGGTAATGATAGACGTGATTTGGATGGTAAATGACTCGTATAAAGATACAGTGAGTTTCGGTGGGGATTCTGTTAGAAATATAGGGGCACACAGGAGAGTTCGGAATTCAAGGTTTTGGGGTATGGAAAAAACATTGGGGTCATGTAGGGATACCGAGAGTTCAAAGAAGAATAATGGATCACCGAATGGAACCTGATATGGAAGCTGGTGGTAAGATTTAGGGCTTCCTGGGGCCTAGGCGTTCAGTATTCATACTCGAAAGTCAACAGGACATTGAGAATATCCAGCTGTACAGAGACAGTAGCCGGCAGCCCTTTCACCAACCCCCAAATACTGCAGAATCTCTCATTTGTATAAAGTATCCATTGCATGGATAACATTTTCTCTTGGGGGGCATTCTCTTTTCTTAGAGGGATGAATCTCACAATGCATGGGGATTTAGAGGGGCGAACTCAGGATTCTCGAGGGGTGTTCTACGGGCGTGAATGCGGTATTTTCTGAGAGTGGGGGTTTCGTAAAAAAATGGGGGTACCATGTTGGGTCCCTATTATAAGGATTATAGTATTTTGGGGTCTATACTGGGGTCCTCCTATTTTGGGAAGCTATTTTGAAGTTGAGAACATACAGGACTTATGTCCCTAGGCCCTAAGACATGTACCGTTAGCAAAAAGAAGTAGGTGCAGCTTGCTGTCAACGCAGCGCAGGGTAGCCTCCCCCAACCAAACATGAAAGCCCATATGAGCTGTAGTCTAAACTCCGTAAAGGGGGTTATATAGTGGATCACATAGGGGACAACTATTAGGGTTATGAAGCAGGATACTAGGAGTTTAGACTATAGCTCATATAGCCCACGTTTCAACAAAGACAGGAGGTTTTGTAGGGCCCATGTTGATTTGGGGGAGGACGTGGTGTTGAAACGGGAGTTTATTCCTACAAAATCCTTAGCCACCCTGAACCCTAGACGCTCCATAACCCGATGCACCACTGTATTACCCTCCAATAGTACAACAATTCCATTTACTTTCCCAACCCTAGACTCACCCTAAACCTCCAATACTGAAGTAATTTTCATTTTCGTTTCCATCCTCCCTAAACCCTAAGCCCCCGAATCATACAGTAAGTTCCATGTTCTTTTCCATTCCCTTATATAACCCTAAACCCTAAACCCTAATCCGTATATCTTCTGTATGCCTGCATCATCCGTAATCCGTGTGGCTGCGTCTACATCCCAAGGATCCCCGAGAGTTTAGGGTTTAGAGTTTAGGGTTTAAGGTTTAGGACATGAGTTTAGGGTTTGTCATATAGGGTTTAGGGTTCAGGGTTTAAGGTTTAAGATATAGGGTTCAGGGTTTAGGGTTTAAGGTTTAGGACATAGGGTTGAGGGTTTAGGGTTAGAAGCTTAGCAGTGACTGCATTGTGTCCGCATGCCAGAGATGTTTGTAAATAGTTTAGGGTGTATATAGAGCCCACAATTTATGCACATGGTTCCCTAAGTCCTGTAGCCCCTGAATCAAAACAGTTCAATCCTAGGTGGGAGGACACCATGCAGGCAATATGTGATTGCAGTGCTTGCCATTATTAGTTTCGACAAAGCTAGTGGCTCGCAATGTGCCTACCTATACCCTTTTTCCATTTCATGTTTCATCTTCTTTGCCATACCTCAACCTCTACCTACCTGGGCCTAGTGAGGCTCGGGGCGCATGCTGGCTGATCTTTGGGGTCACGCTGCAGGGCCTGTCTCTGCGCTTGGGTCGCACGGCAGGGCTTGCAGTTTCAGGTACTCGGAGGGTCCTCAAAGGAGTTGTTTGGGCCACACGGGCAGGGTTAAACGGGTGTATGTGGCGTGTCATGCGCACAAACTGGGACGCAGAGGCTTTAGCTTAGTCAAACGTCGGGTTGCTACTAGTTGTATAGTCCCCCTTAAATAGATAAAATGTGGCTTTGGGTATATTACAACAAGATCCCTATATACCCTGTATTCGATCTACTTAAGGGGGACTATAGGTTGGAGTATACGAAATGTGTTTCGAACCTAAGTTCGGGGGCTCAGAACCCGGCTCATACCTACCCATGAGCCTTCAAGTAAGGAGGTAGACAATGCAAAAGAACACGTGAGAACCAGTGCATAAGCTACATTCCCGAAGAATTACAACTTCAGAAAAAGCCGTATAAGAAAAGTGTTGCTTCTACAAGGGGATTTTCTTAAATTCATCTAAATACTGGTCCTTGTAGTGGGGGTTCTATTATAGTACGGACACCCTATATAATTTCCCCCCAAATGGTCACCCAGGTCAGCGCTAGAAGGATTAGGGCTTGCTGTGAGTTAGCGCGCAAGCAATGATGGTTAGGTCTGAGCGACCCTTCAAGGGTACGGCGCTGCCATGGCCCGATTGTGGCTGGCCGTCTAAAACGTTGACCCACGACGTCTAAGGCGGCCAATTAGGGTGGGGGACCTAAACTCAGTTAGGTCCATCTTGGTCAGCAACGTGAATATCTTTACAGTCAGCACCTCTTGTGCATATTATCCAAAACATGCCCCTGCGAGGTTTCTTTGGCAGGCTGGCAGGCGACGCAGTTTTTTCGCTTTGTGCGTGTCATCCGTCAAGCTTGAAATCCGCGTGTACCCTTGATCCGTAGTAATACAAGGCCCCACAGCAATCCACAGCACACCCCAGCAGGTTTGAGAAATCCCAACGATATGGTGCACAACTCCCACAATTCATAATCAATCCAGGGGCCCCCAAGCCCCGAACATTCCTTTGACGAGGGGAAGATAATTTTGCAAAAGGTTCTGAGGCAACAGAGGAATCAAACAGGATCAGGGATCTCCTTGGTTTCATAGACTGGTGTAAAGGAATGTGGTAGTTTCCCAAAACAAGGGGTCCCCAATATAGACCCCAAAATACTATAGTCCTTATTATGGGGACCCCAAAAAAGGGTACCCCTAATTTTGGGAAACCCCCATGTAAGTTTAAAAGTCTAGGGGAGGTTTTATGGGAGTCACAGCTGCGATTGGCTACTGAGGGTTTAGTTGCTGTTATAAAGCTTTGGTGAAAAGAGCTTATAGCCTACAACACAATCCAAAGGAGTTCCAATTCCAAATCGGGATGTCCTATACTTCCCTGTCTTGTCATTGATTGATAAGTTGGTTGAACATTCGACAATTTTTTTCGGAACTAGGGACTTCCTTCATTGAGTTGAGTAGGCCCGTATCGAGCTCTTTGCAAACAAATCATCCTCAATGATGCATAGTATTGCCAACCAGTGATTCTTGACTATTTTTGGGCATGCGTTTTCTTATAAAGGGGCAGCGAATATTAATGTCGAAACTGAAGAATTGAGAAGGCTGAACAAGTAGTTACACTACCCCCTTACAACCCTGATATGGTCATAGCATAATGTACCCTGAAGCTCCACCCTAAACCCTAAACGGTACATCCCTAAACCCATTAAAACGCTTAATTCATCCCAGCTTTTGAAGAATCAGGGCCCCTTCCTAGAGTAGCCCATCAAAAACGCGGGTTCCACAGAATAAGAACTAGCGGATCTGAATGGAAAGGCTTCAGACTCGTCGGATTTGAGACTACACCTTGAACCGCCTTGAACCTGACCCTTCTTGTCTGGGGTCTAGAAATTCTTTGCTTTAATTTTAGTGGTTTCTTGGCCAAAAATGGCGCTGCTTTTGAAAGCCTCTTTGACCCCAAGCCTGGCCCAAAAACTGCTTTGAATCTAGGGGGCCTGTTACTCGGATTAAGGTCCGTACATCGCAATCCCTAGACCAAACTCCAAGCCAACCCAGCTTTCATTTGATATACTTTGTTTTCCGCTTGATTCTTTATTAACCTAAAAAAAGAGGTCCCTAGAGGCTAACCCCAAATCATACAGTAGTTTCCATTCCTTTGTCGATTTCTCCCATCTACCCCCAACATCAACCCCCAAAAGTCCCTTAGTTCAAATTCACCTGCGGCTCACTATCTTCCCCTTAATCTATATTGGTACAATTTGGGGGACATCATTATTGGGGCTTGGGTGGTTCATAATCAAAGCCCGTTTTCCATTCGCTCTGTATACCCTAAAATAATCCCTTAAACCCTAAACTCCTAAACTCTAAAGTCCTAAATTCCCATAGTGGAGTCCATGATCTCAGATCTCAGGTCTGTGTGGCTTGGAAAGAGAGCCTACTGTGGACGGGCCCTCTGGCAGCAAATGGTAGTTTCCCTAAAAAGGGGGACCCGAATTTAGACCCAAAAATTGCAAAATGTATAGCTATTTTGGAGAACCCTCAAAATCTACCTGTAGAGGCCTAGAATAGGATATTCGGATACGTTATAGGCTATATATTTTAAGGGACTAATCTCCGTAGCTATTCAGGGTACATTTCGCAGGATAGCGTAGGGCTTCAGGGTTCTGACGCCACTCAAAAAGTCTATCTTCTATTGCTCTGAAGGCTTCACTTGTGTAATTAGAGTCCAGACTCATGTGAGCAAAAGTCTAACCTCCTAGTATCCCCTGAATAAGCCCTGTAGTAGTCCCCTATGTGATCCCTTACATAAACCGCTTAAGGAGACTAGACTACAGCTCATGTGTAGTTTCGTGAAATAGGGGGACCCAACAGCCCCAAAAATGCTATAATCCGTATTATGGGGATCCCCGAAATGGTACCCTATTTCTGGGAAACCCCAAGCCCTAAATCCTTAAACCTTAAATCCCAAACCCCAAGCCCTAAAACCCTCAATCTTAAACCCCTAAACCCTAAACCCTATATGGGTGGATGTCAAAATTATGGTCCCTTTTTGGGTACCCTAAATATTAGGTGCCGTAGTATTATAGGGATCCAGAAAGGGACCATAATTTTGACAACCACCCATATAGCCCCTGTAGCTCATGCGTCAACTGGTGCGCCCTGTGCAGGGCAGAGCTTTCAGCGTAGTGTTTCAGAAGCACAGGGGCTCTGTTGAAAGTAGGGTCACGGGGGTAGGGGATATATAAAAGAGTATCTTAGGGAGAGAGAGAGAGAGAGAGAGAGAGATAAATATATGTATAGAGGGTCTAGGGTTTAGGGTTTAGGGTGGGTACTGCCCCCACTCATTAGCAGCTGGATGATACTTACCCTTAGTATAGATGAATTTCCAAAATATTCTTTCTGTTACCTTCTGAAAAAGCTATGAAGCTGGTTTCCTCGAAAGCGCGCCCCCTCTTTCCGTGTTATGGACAGCCTCAGAGAGGAACCCCGCTTTTCAAACAAGTTTCTGCTGGGGACAGCCACATGGGAGGTTAAAAAAGTTGACGAATCGTAAACTTGTATCCCCGTATTCCCTCGGTAGTCCCCAAATATCCCTTGGATCCCGACGTGCACCTATTATGAGGAGAAGCTCAGCTTACACTTATACATGTGCATAATTGTACACATCTACACATATGTATATATAGATACGAATATTTGTGCAAGTGCTTTCCGAAGACCTAAGTGCCAGCTTTTCGCCCTAAATCCTAAACCCCCCTCCTTTACAGAAGGCTTTTGGGTTTAGGGCCTGGGGTATCCGAAAATAGGGTCTATGGTTTAGGGTTTAGGGTCTGGCAGGTACAGTTTTGGGTGGCTTCAGAATCAAGCATTATGTGAGCCATAATCTTAACTCCTTAGAGGGTGTTTTTTGGGGGAGGGGGATTACACAGGGACTATTCTAGAGGTTATTCAGGGGGATACTAGGAGTTTAGACTATAGCTTTTGCAATAATGAGGATAGTACATTGGGATCCCTAAGCCCTAAACCCTAAACCCTAGAACACGTGGGAAAGGCTCACGAGACGCCACGCTCCGTTCCTGGGACTTGGACGTGGCCCGTCTCAGCCTAGGCTTAACTACAAGGTTCCTGAAAATGATTTTTAATTTCTGTTACCAACAATCCTAATGTTTAGCAGAAATTATAATTTCTACTGGGGTTCCAAATCCCTTAGAGTTAAGGGTTTAGGGATTCAGAGTTAAGCATTTTGGTAGTTTCCCTACATAGGGGACCCAGTACAGACTCCAAAATATTATAGCCGGTATTATCGTAGAATAGGGACCCCCAAAACAGTACCCCTAATAAGAGGAACCCCCATTTGAGGTGAGTGTAAGGTTTGGAGAGTCAAGGTGCGTTAAGGTCTCAGGGATTCAGATGGGCTGTCAGGTTTGCATGAAGGACTCGCGGGAAAGGAGTGTCCTCTCCCATTTGGATTTGCAATTGTTTTTGCGGATTTTTGTGTGTAGTGTATAGCAGTTGCGGAATCTGGGTTTTTGGTGGTTAGTAGGGAATAAGGACATATGATCCCTAGAGTCTAAACTCCTAGTATCCCCCTGAATAACCCCTATAGTAGTTCCCTATATAATCCCCTATATAACCCCGTTAAGGAGTTTAGACTACAGCTCATATGATCCCTATACACAATATCCCCTCGTGCCCTACGGACCCCCAGTAAGCAGAGGGATCTGGTGCTCAAGGAGGGAAGAACCATAACAACCCTACAGTCCCCCTTAAGTAGATAGAATATGTCTTTGGGTATATTATAATAAAATCTCCATATACCCCATATTCTATCTACTTCAGGGGGACTATAAACTAAAAACTGTAAACTCTAGGGTTTAGGGTCTTGGGTTTCTTAAACTCTAAACCCAAAACCCTGGTCATCAGCGTTTCTGTGGGCCACCCCGTCGGGAGAGAAGTCTCTCGGTACGCTGAGGCTAATTTTGCTGAACCTCCCAAGAGCTGCCATAATCATAGCATCACTGCCTAACAAAGCCAGACTGCCTTAGACCCTGAGTCCCTCAGCCCCCACCCTAATCCCTAAACCCAGCAGCAGTAGTTTCCATGTGTTTCCCATCTTGCAAAAATTACCCTAAACCCTAAACCCAAAGCCCGTTATGCCCCCCCTCTGCTATGCCCCCCTCTTTCCCAAAGGAGATGCGCTGCCAAGTCCGCGAGATCCAAGCAATGGAGAGTTGCGATGCAGAGTCCTTCCACTACGAGGTTCAGGGTCTGGGATTTAGGGTTTAGGGCTTAGGCTTTAAGGCCTGGGTTTAGGGTTTAGGGCTTAGGCTTCAGGGTCTGGGTTTAGGGTTTAGGGCTTAGGCCTTCAGGTTTTTGGTTCCCCTACAAGATTCAGGGTTATCTTTCATTGGGGGGCTCACTTCTAGCAACCCTTCTGCCTTGTCTGTGGTTCCCTTAGAGGGAGCCTTTACTGAGAAGACCCGGGTGCTAGCTCCAGTCCAGTCCTCTTTATGAAGTTACAGGGCCCCCAAAAAAGACAGCTGTAAATGTGCAATTCAAAGCTGCGCAGTCAATCAGGAAGTTGCCTCGACATCTGGAAGGTTGTCAATGGGTTTAGGGCTCCCCAGATATTAGGGGCCGTATTATGATGGGAACACCAAGAGATCAATTCTCGTCGTTCCATGCGGTTCGCAGCAGCAAGATCCAAGAAGTCAGAAATGCCGGGCCATCCATCCAACTTGTAATTTGATTTCATGCATGAGCCATGCAGCATGACCCAGCACTAAGATCCTGATGTCTTAGGCATGATGGTCTTCTGGTTATACCAAGGTCATGCAGGATTTTAAGCAGCAGCTGTAGGGGGAGGGTGGCCTGACACTACTTGGTAATGATATGGGTGATTGTCAAAATTGTGGCCTCTTTTTGGGTACCCTAAATAATAGGTGCCGTGGTATAATGGGGACCCAAAAAGGCACCAGAATTTTGGCAACCACCCATATAGCGTCACACCCGAAGAGTGGGGTGCCCTAAATTCGCAAACTCTACAGTTAGAAAGTCCCTAAACCCTTAATCCCAACCCCCCCCCCCTCCCCTAGACCCCTGAACCCTATAACCACTGCACTGGGGGGGTTTTGTGATTAGGTGAGGGGGATCATTTATACATATCTATATGTATATATATGACACTACTAAGGCTAGTGCATGTCATTTGTTATATATCCATAGTATGGCCACTTAGAAAAATCTTTCCAGGTGACCTTCTCGCGACTCACTGCCAAGCAGCTGAAAAAGATGCTTGACTTCGAATGATTCCGACAAGTTCTTCTTGCCGGAAGCAGAAACCTTCAACCCTAACCCCCTAAACCCCCAAACCCCGAAACCCAAAACACCTAAACCCCAAACCTTCTTTGGAATGCAATTCTGGGATATCCCTCATGCCCGCCTTCTTTTGAGTTTGGGCTCCCATTTCGGTGAAACAGAATTTGGCTGGATGTGTGGTTTCGAGATATCAGCACCTGGAGTTCAGCTTATTGTGGACAGATTGATCTTAGCTAAAACGTGAAAGGAGCGAGGATGTAGAGCTTATGAAGTTTGGGGTTCTGGGAAGAGGACGGGGCGGCATGCGAGTTATGAGGAGGTGGACCTACTGCTTACAGCTGGTTTCGAGGGTACTAGTTACTAGCGATGGCCAAAGCACCAAGATTCTTACGGTTAAGAGCGTTCAGGGTTGAGGGCTTGGGCGCTATGAGGACAGATGGCTTACAAAACGCCCAGGACCTTGTCTCTATGGGCAAGGTCTTATGCAAGCTTTGTGCCTGACGGACCAAAGGCGATGCCCTGTGGCAACGCGAATAGTGGGTTCCAAAACACTAAACCCGAAGCACTCAACCTTTAAGAACTGGGTAGGCCCCCACCTGGGACATTTAATGTTTTGAACCCAGAGAAGTGCCCTCCCCGCTAGCTCTAATGGGCTGCGCTGATACATTGCTACTGACCTATCCCTCCCCTAGTTTTTCTACATGCCGCGCGAGAGCTTCTCTGCATTCAGTCCCCAAAAATGTACACCCTAAAACCCTAAAACCCTACAATCCCAAAACCCTACATCCCTGAAATCCTACAACCCTACTACCCTAAAGCCCTACAAATTACTCCAGACTCTCAGAACTATACCACAATACACCCTTCTTACGCTCGGATGCGTTTTTCTTCCTTGGGTAATATGGGCTTGTATACAGTCCTGGCATAATTCCCTTATAAGCTCTCAAGGTTTGAGGTACTTACGGGCATGCAGGACTTGAGCATCAAACAGATGAATCCCTCTACCATGTTCTTCTCCACTATTGGGGAATAAGCCCCTAAAGCTTACGTATAGACATTGATATATATATATATACTTATTTATTGATATTTATACATATCCCCACACATATATGAATCTATACATCTATGGATACACGCTTACATCATGCGCCCTATCAACCCTAAACCCTACAACCCTAAAACCCTACAACCCTAAGACCCTACAACCCTAAAACCCTACAACCCCAAAACCATACAACCCTGAAGCCTTACGACCCTAAAACCCTACCACCCCGAAGCCCTACAACCCTAAAATCCTACAATCTAAAACCCTACAGCCCATAGACCCTGAAACCCTTAACCCCTAAACCCCTAAAATCCTACAACCCTAAAACCATACAACCCTAAAACCCTACAACCCTTAACCCCTAAAGCCCTAAAACCCTTCAACCCTAAACCCCTACAACCCTAAACCCCTAACCTCCACAATATCCAAGAGCTGAATCTGAGGATGGCGCAGGCAAAGAGCGGCAAAGCACCGAAGAGGAAGGGCCGCGCTCGCTAAGTGAGCGATGCCCTGCTTGTACATAGTAGGCTTTAGGGTTTAGCGTAGGTGGTCAAAATTGTGAGCGCCTCAGGAAATGGTGGTCAAAAGTTCAGAACCAAACTGGAAAGAAAATGGAGAGCGAAGTGAAAGCCCTAGGCCCTAGGTCTTGGTATCATGTTCGGGGTTCTACTTTTCAGATCCTTTCAAGGGTCTGTGATTGTAAATAGCAAACAGCCAGAACAGCGAAGCGAAGCTGAAGATTGTGGGGAAGCAGCTACAGATATGACCCATAGTCTAAACTCCATAAAGGGGGTTATGTAGGGGAGTATTATGGGGAGTTATTAGGGGGATACTAGGAGTTTAGATCGCAAACCCTAAGCCCTATAATAGGGGTCATTAAGGGGGATACCAGGAGTTTAGATTATTATATGGATCTCGAGATTGAGCCAGTGTTGTAGGTATGATCATTCTGAGACATACTTTTTGACAGTAGATGCTCAGTTTACTGTGGAGCGTCTATTCGTGTCTAGGGTTCAATGTTTAGGGAGACCAGCTGGCAATTGGATGACATCTTGCATTCATCAAAACTAAGCCAGGGGAAGGACTCAATGAGAACTGAATAGTAATTGGCACCTCACCCAAGGAAACATAGCGCCCGTCGTGCGTTTCAATGAGCAAGACTCAGGTACGATGATTCTCAAAAGTAACTTACTGGTTCTTACCAAGGAATAAGGGAATAAACCCCCTATATAATCCCCAAATGATATATTCCCCAAACCCTAAACCCAAAACCGCCCGTAGCTTCGTGACAGCAGAGAAACTTTCGCAGCCGTCACGTCAGTCCAAATTCAAAACATGGTAGCAACTTATGGGTTATGACAAAATGAAGGTTTAGGGTTTAGGGAAGCAGCTTTTATAGGGGGCATATAGGGATTATATAGCGATTTTATTGTTAGTGAGAATAAGGGAATGCATTATATAGCGGGTATACAGGGATCATATGGGTCATTCTCAAAATTAAGGGCCCCTTTTGGTCATATTCTATAGTACGGCACCCGTTTTGGGGCCAAAACGGGACCCTGATTTTGGGGGCTACCTTAACGGCCAATTGTGATAGTTCAGGTAATAATGCTCTGCAGCACGGGGTGCCGCAAGCATGCATGAGGACACCTGTCAAAGGAAGCGCTCTCTCTCTCTCTCTCCCTAGCTCTCTCTGTGCACTAGATTGATCCTTCTTTCTTTGTTTGTTCAAAGGCTGTCAGGTTTGTGAACGAAGGGGCTGGGATTAGCAAGGGTTCTGCATTCGGGACAGTATTTAAGGGGCCTTGTCTCAGAAGAGCGTTCCTGGAAAGTGTCCAAACATTACCATTCAGGCGAAAGGGGGGGGACATTTTTAAAGCTTCGCCTGGCAAGGACAACCAGTGGCCTTGTAGCAAGCTGAAGTGCCAATCCGCAAAGGCTCAGGTGCTCGCGCCAACAAAGGAGGCGTCAGTAGGCAGAGCAGATGGTTGAGGGTCAAATGTAGTTCAGCACACTCACGGATTATCAGGCTATTGTTTCTTCCACATGCTGGTAAAGTTACTTAAGCTCGCCATGCACAAACAACAGGAGTTTAATTCCGACAGTGCAGTCACGCAGCTGGAAGTGGGCTCGTCCATTCGCCCTAATTACAGATTAGTGTAGACACACAGCGGATATTCCTAAAATCAAGGTGTTGTCATTCAGATCTGACGTTCTACGCTCAGAATCCTTCGCATGGATTTTCAGATTGTTGACAGCCTCCTCGACCACAGGAAGCATATTCAGGGCCAGAGCTTTTGTTCAACAGAATCCATCATGCACATACTATACTAATAGCATGCTACAGGCTTCTCTAATGTACTATAGTATACTACAGCATACGAAAAAATATATACATGGTATATTACAAGGTGCTATAGACTAGTTCTATTGCAAGAAGCATTCTCTTCACCTACCATGGCTTTCCGTCGTCTGGGGCTGCCTCTGCGTGGGGTTGAGCAGGAGGGGCCTTGGTGTGAGGGCTTATATGAGCTGAAGTCTAAACTCCTTAAAGGGGGTATATATGAGACTATATATAGGGGACTACTATAGTAGTTATTAAGGGGATGCTAGGAGTTTAGACTATAGCTCATATGAGCTTCAGTCTAAACTTCTGAATGGGGGTTACATATGGGACTATATAGGGGAGTATTATATGGGGTATTAAGGGGGATACTAGGAGTTTTTAGACTATAGCTCATATTGTCTTGGTTTAGGGTTTCGGGTTTAGGCCGGGATTAGGGTCAAGGTTTAGGCTTTGGGTTTAGGTATATTTTGGTAGGGGGGTTGTTTGGGATTACTACAGGGCACCATTAGGGTTTTGTGCATCCGAGAAAGGGTTTGATTTCCAGGTGTGGAGCCTGCTTTAATGACTTTTAAAAAATCTGGAGTCTCTTTTGGGAGTGCCCAAGAGAATTCCCTCCCCCTACTATTAAACTCCCCCACCCCACCTAATATTAAATACTCCCATTATTTCGTTTATTGTAATATATTGAGAGTATTCAATATTAGGGGCTCGGGCGGGGTGGGGGGTTAATATGAGGGGAGAGGATTACGGGGGTTCATATGCATGGCCTCCTGGCTACGGGAAACAAACCTTCATTTCCAAACCTAGAACCCAACTCGAGTTCCAGGTCAGGGTAAGAGCTAAGCCAGAGGGTAGGTCTTAATTTGGGGTTCACTTATTGGTTCTTAGCAGGGAATAAGGGAATACGTGGTATAGGGATTATGTTCCGTTATTTCTTGCGAAGAACCAGTATGTTTAGTATGAAATGGAAGCAAATCAGAACAGGATCTGCTTGCAAGGCACTCCTGGAGACGATTTTTCAATAATCAACGCGGTTTAGGGTGTAGGGCTTAGGGTTAACGTTGAAGTGGCGGTACTCCTGCTACAGCCCACTTCATGAAGTATACCGGGCAACTGCGTGCTTCAGGAGACCTTTGTGTGGCGAAATGTAGATCCGTTCGATCAACATTCTGGGCGTTTACATTGCCTATTGTATAACTCGTCCTTCTGTCGCTCCGACTGGCGGGTGGGATCCAGCAGGGTTTAGGGTTCTACTTATCCCGGGTATAGAATGCCGCAAGAGTTTCTGATCCTGTGCAAGGGGTTTTTGTGTGGCCTTCTCCACTGCCGTAAAGGTTCCCGCAAAGTGGCCTCTTTAGTGGGGAAAGATACGTCCTTTACTCCTGAACCCTGCACATCCCCACCCTAACTCTAAACTCTTTCCCTCAATAGCTCGCGAGCCGTTGAATTCCGCGGCACAATTGGTTCCCAACCAATGAACCTTGCCATCCTAAGCCGTGAATCCATTGATGGAACAGGGGCTCTCAAGCATTGTCCTTTAGGTGTTGTTGGGCGCATGAGGATTTGTGAGGTAGATGGTCGCTACGTGTCAGCACCCAGCTTCCTGCAGTATGCGTGGTAGGGTAGAGACCCTGAAGCCCCGCTGCACCCCGAGAGCCCACGAAGCAGCGCCCAGGAGCGACGAGTGCCCTTAACACAGAAGCCGCCAGGAAAGCCACAGGCCAGGCCTCAAGGGCGAAAGAAGCCAGTAATCCGAACAGTAGTCAGAAAAAGGAAGCTTGCAGGGTTTGTTCGGTGGTATTGAAGGCTGCAGGAGGAGGAATAGCCGTGGCAGTACCAGTAGTAGTAGTAGTAGTAGTAGTGGTGGTGGTGGTGGTGGTGGTGGTGGTGGCGGCGGCGGCGGCGGCAAATGATGATGAGGAGGAGGATGATGTTAGCAGGCTAATGTGAGACATGCGTTCGGAAGCTAATCCTGGCTAATCCTACGCAGAGAACCATGCTAGATCACAGCAGGGAGCATCATTGCAACAATGAAGGGCTGACTTTAGAGCAGCTGTTGAAAGGTCCTTGAAAAGCGCGAAGCGCTTAGCATCAACAGCTACAAGCACCTTCGTCCTCACGCACAAGTTCATGAATTGGGGTTTAGGGTTTAGGGATGTTTAGGGTTTGGAGTTGCCCAAGGACCCTTTCTGGCACCTTAAGGAACACACTCCTTCTAGAAGGCGTGCATTTCCTAGATGCGACGAGTTGATGCATGCCCAGATCAAGCAAAATCCCGCATCACCAACCCCAGGCCCCCCCCCCATATGAGCTCCAGTCTAAACTTCTTGAAGGGGGATTATATAGGGGTTATATAGGGGACTAGTAAAGGGTTTATTAAGGGGGATACTAGGAGTTCAGATTATAGCTCATATATAGTCCCCTTAAGTAGATAGAATATGGCTTTGGGTGTTTTAGAGCAAGATCTCAATATACCCCAAACTCTATCTGCTTAAGGGGGACTATAGCTACTGGCGGTTCAAATGGCTTTTCTAGAGCCGCAAAAGTTGGACACGTATAGTCCCCTAAGTAGATAGAATGTAAGGTATATGGGGATCTTATTAGAATATACCTATAACCCGCTTATATGACTAAGCAGCAGAGTTGGCAGGTGTCCCCTGGAGGAAATGGGGAGCAGGCTGGCCTGAGGTTTGCCTTTAGAGGGGTCATTGGGGGTATATGAGCTGGTAGTCACTATAGTCCCAACTCCCTATATGGGGGGGTCCTGATAACAAGGATTATAGCATTTTTGGAGCTATAGTGCTGTCCCCCCATTTTCGGAAACCACACATGAGCTATAGTCTAAAGTCCTTAAGGGGGGTTATGTATCTATATAGGGGGTTATATAGGGGACTACTACAGGGGTCATTAAGAAGGATACTGGGAGTCTAGACTACGGCTCACATAAGGTTTAGGCCTTATAGGCATAATGGAGAATCAAAGACAGAAAAACATCATCGACAAATGAAATGGGAGCTAAGTTTACATCGGGGTTGTAAGTAGGGAGAAGTCCATGTTACAGCCACCTGGTATCCTGCAGTAATCTTTAAGTACCATCATTGATGACAGTACCGCTTTGCAACATGCCTACCTACGAGATTTAAGAACTCATGCTTCGAGGGTCTTCTTTGTATGCGCCTTATGAGGTCTTGACGGGGTTTGCTCGGGGTCTGAGAGGTGTGCAAAGAGGTTTCGGGGTATTCATTGAGTATTGATTCTTCCACTAGTCTTGGTAGGGGGCTGACTGTCTAGTTCATGTGGAAAAGAGTAGAAGTTGTGAAAATTCAAGGGCGCGACTGCACATGCTGTAGCGGCAAATCTGTAGGCTACAGTAGAGCCCATGATCGCACCCACACAGATGCCAACAAAGCCTTGCTCGACATCCAGGATTTTCCTTAGTTCAGTTGGGTAGTTTGAGTGTCTGTTGCTGCTAGAAACAAAAGAGGCATCCTGATATGGCAGTGTCTCATGAAGCCCCAAGGTTCTGCAGACTTGCGTGCTGAGCTTTTCTATCATGCTAGCAGGGCACGTGGGGTACGCTGAGATGGAGATGCCAGGTGCGTTCAGCGCGGCTTTGTGCCTAATAATTGATTATTCCAATAGGTCTTCTTTACGGAAGAGTTCTCCCCCCAGACACTCCGGAACAGGGGGATCCAGCAAAATTTCAACCTGCTAGGAAACCGCAACTGTAGAACATGGCCAATAGCGGGATATATAGGGCAGTAGCATGGCCACATAGGTGTATACATGGGAGTTTCCCTAAACAGACAGATCCTCAAATAGACGCCCAAAATGCTATAATCCTTCCATGTGGAATCCCTGCCCAAAATGGTACCCCTACTCAGGCAAACCCCAAACCCTAATCCCTAAGCCCCTTATATCCCTATATAGTCCCATTTGGGGAACCTCCATACAAATCTGTGTATATATACATATGTATGGGACTTATCAAGCAGGATGCCTAGCCCTGCCCTCAAAACGTCATTGAAGCCTTCCGAAAATGTAGTCACAGGTAGTCCTTGCGGCAAGGGCCCCACAACCCTAAACCCTAGACGATGGCTACACGGACCCATGAGGCTATCTTTCAGGTTTATGGATGGCCCTGCTGTGCAGGGACTATGTAGGAACAGACTGGGGCTCTATGGGTGGTAAAAGGCAACTTACACTGACCTAACCCAATCTCACAAGCAGTTCTTTGTATAGAGAATGGTGGTTGAATTTCCTGGGTTGCTGTTAAGGGACTTAAAATTAAGTTACCATAATGGGAATATGTAGTAAATAATAGGCTTTCCCCAATATAGTAACTTAATTTAAGTTCCTTAACAGCAACCCAGTTCCAGGGTCTGAATGTGCTACCAGAGGAGGGAGGCAGGGAGCCAGACAGAGACAGAGAGAGAGAGAGAGGGGGGTCCTAATTTGGTTCAATGTCAGAATTTGAAAGTAGCTCGTTTAAGACCATGGCCAGGATCATGCCCATTTTATTTCCCTAGGGTTTTAGGGTATAAGGGTTCAGGGTTTTAGGGCTTTAGGGTTCAGGGCTTGTCCATTTGATGCTCCATCTTTGGAGACACTTGGCAACGTGTTGGGCCCTTAACCCTACGCCCTAAATCATGGTCGGGTATGGGCTTCGTGCGGGCTCTGGCATGACAGGCGACCAGGATTGACGGAGACTTGGCTTGCATTGGGAGAGGCGTGTCAGGGTCTAGGATTTGGTGTAAGAATTGTTGGCCGGATATGGGCGTTGTTTAAAATGTGTTGGCATAGCCTTACCGTTTTATGCAAGGATTGTCTTGGTCGCCTTTTTGGTTACAGCAACCTCTTGCTTTGTTTTCCCCCTGTAGTCACACATTTGAAAGACCTAAAGGGGCCATGAGTAAGCTAGCAGACATTGTCAATTTGGGGAGTAAGTATCACCAGCCACCAAGTAGCCGATCATGCCTTTACCCCCTATATTTCCCGCAAGAACACTTGCTAGTAATACCACCACCTACTTGTAGGAGGATAACCACTTCCTCATCCATGACGCCTCAGGGGGCCTTGGGGGCACCTGGAGAGAATTTACAAGCCATAGAGCTTCAACCAAAACCATACCCAAACAAACTACGGCCATGCAATTTGCAAACCTTAAAGCTTAAACCTAAAACCCTAAACCTTAAGACAGCGGCTCCTGATAACAGCCCCCGCCACCCCGTGTAATACTGAACTCCCCCCATCATGTAGCGGCATTATATTGTGGGTACACATTGGTTCATTATGGGTGTAGAGGGTGTATTATTAGGAGCAGGGGATTAATAGGGATCACCTCATAGGGTGGGAATGGGGGAATCCGTACTCTCAAAAATATAGTTATCCAACAAATTTAACGTTTCTTCTTGCCTGGTGTTCCGGTGCGCCATCAAAACCGAAACTGACGAGGCTCGGCTGCCCTAAGCCCCAGGTAGAGGGTTAAGGGTTTAGGCTAAGCCTTAACGAATTTCATGCAAACATCCTGAGCCCTCAGACCCACTTCTAGCTCTCAATGCACCTTACCCTAGTATGGCTATGAGCGAAACTACCCAGGAGCCTCGGAATACAAGGTACAGTAATCTTGGTTTAGGGTTTAGGGTTTCTTGCCAAGGTTCAATCCCGAAACCTCGTGCCAAGTTGGTGGTCGCTGCCATGTCTGCAGAGGCCTTGTGCTGCTGTTGCTGCTACTCTTGCTGAATATGATTGTTGTTCTTTGTAGAGTAGTGAGAACTGAGAACCATAATATGATAGTAGCTTCTACAAAGCGAGGACGAACCATAATTGACGCCAGTTCGTGTTGCAATTACGCCTCGGTACTCGTTGTGGCCGCCGCAGCAGCAGCAGCAAGACTTTGGAGAGTGACCAGTTCAACAGCCTTGAAGCCCCTAAAAGCAACTGTGGCTCAAGCCTTCCAGCTGCTTTTTCTGTGGTCAACTGCCTTCTGACGCCTAGCACGATGGCAAGCATGTTGGGAGGTATGGGTGATGCCATGAAGGAGCAGGCCAAGAAGAAGATTGAGGATGAGCTGGCAGAGAAAGCGCCAGGTGCCATCAAGCCATTCTTCCCATGCTGCGGCGGGCCCGTTGGAACCACCGAAACGTGCATCTGCATGGTGCCCGCGGACCAGCAGGACAGCGTGAAGCAGGCCATCCAAAAGTACAAGGACATCTGAAAAGGCTGCCCAAATACGCCTTTCCTGGCTGACCTTTTTTCCTGCAGCATGACAGCGAAGGCTGTGCAAGTTGTACTGCCTGGGCCACTGCCGAAGTGCTCCATGTGTAAGTAGTGGTGAGTGAGCATTGACAATCTATTCTATAGCTTTGCTTAGCAACACTGACTGCATATGGCCCAGCTTTGACCCAACACGGATAATGTCTGTGACCTTGCATTTAGCGTTGGGGGCGATGGAGTCGTCAATGCTACACATCACTGCGACTGAAAGAAGCTGCGAAAACGACATGGCATGCCATGCAAGCGTCCGGACCCAAGAACAAGCGACCGCTCACCCTTCCACAACCCCTCCCTGCCCCTATGAATGGCAAATAGATCCCCAAACTTTGCACAAGGAGTAGCAAATAGAACAATAGTGAACATTGACCTTGAGAACCTGATAGCATTTGGGGCAGGCGGAGCGCGAACGAGTTCCCAGGCCTAAGTTGCTCCGCCGGGTGGATGTCGAGGTGCTCCCGCTATGGGCCATCAGACCCTAAAATTTCCTATTAGGACCCTATTAAGGGTAGATCAAGGTACCTTTAAGGTCTAATAGCCCATAGTGGTCCAAATTGTTTGGACTTGGCTTCCCAAAAATGGGTTTAGGGAGTTACAGTATAGGGTTTAGGGGCCCCTCCTGAAAGGGGATGTGGGATTTTGCCGAGGTTAGGGGTGCCTTTGTGGGGGGTTCCAAAAAATAGTATTGAGGGGTCTATATTGGGGTTCCCTTACTTTGGGAAATTACTATATAGAGGGAAATGAGGATGCATGGTGTGTCTGAGGAATAGATACTGCTTAGGGCTTCTAAGACTTGATTCGGAGCCGCTGTTTGGGAGTCCCTTTTTCAACTTTGGGGGCCCTCATTTATGGAAACCCCCATTTAGGGGCATTGATACGACTGCAGGTATGTTTACCGTAAATTGAATTAAACAGAACCTCACGAAGGATGTCTATGTGTAGCCAAGTCCATCAGAATATCACATGCGCTGTTGCTGCAAATGCGAACCTTTGCGTTTTTGCTTCGTGGTTCGTATCCTCCTAAAAAAATCTCAGCCGTACTCGTTTCATCTGCCTGCAGCGCAACTTAGGGTTTAGGGGCCTTGCAATGATTACTTTACACATGTTGAAAAATGTAGCGACGGTACAACAATCAGAAGCCACACCCCCAGAGTATAAGAACGGTAACAACCAGAATGGACATGAAAGCCTCCATACCAGGGATGACAGCAGTACCCTAGGTCTCTCATGTAGTTGTTTTTGCGTCTACCGGTCCTTAGTTAAGATCATAACGGGCTCCAAACAGAACTGCAGATGAGGCTATGGTTATTTGCAATAGCAATTCCGCCAGTTTTGGGCATGCCTTTGCTTTCTGCTTCGGCCATGCGAGAGTTAAAACCCTAATGCGAAGCCTCGATAGTTGGTGACGCGCACGCAGATCGAATGGCGATTTGCGCGCGTGTTTAGTGTTGTTTGATACTTTTGCATGGTTTTCCGCCTTTTGGCTGACCTCGGTCACCATTCTTCAACCTGTGCATCCATGCACAAACACCAGTACATCAATGCCCAAACTATAATATCGTTCGTGTTTCCAGAGCATACCATGACCAGTGGATCCATGCCCAAACCATAATAACGTTCGTGTTTCGAGAGCATGCGGTTACCAGTGCATCCATGCCCAAACGCAAGGGTTAGTGAGCCGAAATCCACTCTAATGGACATGATCTAGGTGTGCGTTTCCGATGTCCTCGCACAGCAGTGCCTTGCATCAGGCCAAATTTTGAGTACCTCTCGCTCTCCAAAACGCACATGATCGTGAAAACGGACACAAGTTTTCAGGGTTTCGCACTACCCCATTTTGCGGCTGAAATGGCGCTCAAACCGCAGTTTCGTGCATTTTTTGACGCTCTGAAGCAACCAGGCGCTCTACACGCGCTTGACCCGATAGTTACCAACAATATTCCCTGATACTCATGACACAACTAGAGTACAAATGCCCTTAAACCTTCATCTTATTCTGTAGGCCCCTGTAACGCAGGTAGACGAGGACGGGGACCAGAAGCAGCGTGGGCGGAACCTCCTAGGCTCTCTGACCTTCAGGAAGGACAAGAGGGGTTCCGCTGAAGGTTTGGGGTTGAGGGTGAGGTTGGGGACCCAAAGGATCACATAACAGTTTGATCTCCTAGGATAATTAGGGTTTGGTGTTTAGGGTTACATCGGGTTGTTTAGGGTTGGATTATTACTGGTAGTACACTGATTACATAACATGGAGTATTGCATCGGGCTATTCAGGGTTAATCTCCTAGGATGATACGGATGTTTTATGGGAATGCACCGTGTCATTTAGGGTTGATACAGGGGATCTACTGATTTAACTTCCATTTTGCACCCCAGAATGCCAGGAACGCACTCAACAGGGAGGTCAGAAAGGGGTCCATATTGTTGTTGGTTTTTCGGAAGCCTTTGAAAGGCTCGAAAAGAGGAAAACAGAAACGACGTCGATCTTAACTTCACTTTGAATTGCTAATCCAGCACAGCACTGTACCTTCAGCATCTTACCGTCTTTGTTAATTACTTGGAGCTACCCGATCTACTGGTTACCCAGATATAGTAACACTATTGAGGGATTACAATAGTACCCCGCGCAAAGGTACCCCCCCAGATTTAGAACCCTATTAGGCCTTATTCAGCCCTATATAGTCCTTATTGGCTCCTTAAACCCTGGGGGGGTACTATTGCAATCCCTTAATTACAGTATCTTGTAGCCCATTCGGCCTGCAAGCCAAAGCGCTGACTTGGCCAAAGATCCAGCTTAAGTGCAGTTCAGTTGGATCTTGGGGGTTTATGGTTTAGGGTTTAGGGTTCACATTTCAGAATAGCCTGTGCAGCGTAAGCTCCAGACCCTAAACTCCTACGCCCTAACCATGTACCCCTAAACCCTGAACTGAACCCTAAGCCCCACATTCTAAACCCTAAACCCCAAACCCCAAATAGTCCAATCCTAGACCCTTAACCCCTAAATCCTAAACCGAAAACCCTAAATCCTAAACCCTAAAAGCTTGAAGACCTTAACGCCCTAAGCCGCAAAAAAGGTTCGCTGGTGGCACACCTCAGCTCTGCACAGCAGCGGCTCAAGGCCCACTTGAGTTTACGGTTTAAGGGGTTTAGAGTTAAGGGTTTGGGGTTTAGGGTTTGGGATTTTGGGTTTGGGGTTTGGGGTTTAGGGATCCCCGCGGCCTAAAAAGATTGCAGTATAGTACTACTATGGATTGAAGGGAGTATTCATTATCAGGGTTGGTAGGGGGTTTATGGGGGGGCAGATCTTAGTCTGCGCTTACTACAATGCATGAGGGCATAGGCTTTCAGGGGGTCATTTCTATTTGGTTGTTTCTAGCACACTTATGTTTTTCACGGTAGGTAAGGGAACTGGGGTCCCAAAGAAATTGTCAGCAAAATTCGTATTGAAGGTTTAGTGTTTAGAGCTGGGTGGTGGTTTAAGGTCTGGATATTTTGAGTTCCAAAAATGGGGGGTCCCACTTTCATGCCCCCGAGTTCTGCAATGGGAAAATCAGATCAGATGCAAATGATCTTTGAACAATATGCACGCCTTTACATTGTATTTCTCCACATTGGGCTGCGAAGAGGGTCCTGGGGGAGAAGGAGGGAAAGAGAATTCTGCGCAGATATACATGGACCAAATTTGAGCAGGGCCCATCTTTGGCGAGTCAGTGCGTCAGTGAGATGTTGCTAACATGGATTGTGTTTGCCACGCTTATCAATTTTTGAGTTTGCCGGCTGCAGACGTAGAACTCCAGCCGCCTCAGCCTAAAAATCTTGCAACTAGGTTCTCAACCCCTTGAAACACAACCCTTTGCGTTCCTTTGAACCGCACCTAGACATTTGGAGGAGTGATTTAATAGCTGAGAAGTTCTCCGCTGCACTTTACGGGTGCATTGAGTCATGAAGACCGGAAAGCTGATCACCAGGGGTGAGGCTGAAGTTCCTAGCTGTCAACATTATTCCCTGGTGCTCCTATTCCATGGTTTAAGGGCTTTGGGTTTAGGTTTAGAGTTGAGGGTTGAGGTTTAGGGTATAGGGTTTAGGGAAGGGAATCGGGAATGTATTATAGGGATAATTAGGGACTACCATAGGGATCCATTCCCCCATTCCCTCCTAATCACCAGGGAGATTAGCTCATCACCCAACGTATGCACGTTCCCATCATCCCATGATTTTGTTGTCATGCTGTAGGGGTGAGAGCGGATTTCCGCGTAAACGGTAGCGCATGGTGGGAAGGGAGTGCTTGTTTGGGGCTCATAGATAAGGAGCTTGTGAATATCTCAGAAGCAAAGCTTCCGGAAAAGGTGCCCTGGACATTGCGAAATCCTTTTGTAAAACTGTGGAGTGGTTTAACACAGCGCTTGCCGAATTTCTCGGTAGGGACGTTCTTGCAACCCCCTTCTCCTGTCATTGCTGTCTGTCACTATCACTAGTATGTTTGTTTTGGTGCGCGCAGTTGGTGTCTCACCTTCATCACCCTGACCATTCTTCCGACACGTATCACAGCCATTTGTCATGCTGCTGTTGCTGTGTCAAGCTCCTAATTTCCCTGCTATCATCCCTGTGTGCTGTTCCAGGTCAAGCCGGACATCGCAGATGATTGCTACATACCCAAAATAACCCTTTTCTAAACAGATATTTGTGCTCTATGCTGCTCGAATGATCCCCTAGGATTGTATTGGGGGAACATTTGGGGGTAGCTTATGGGGTTATATGGGATATTTTGGGGATAATGGAAAATACAGTGGAAACTTCAAAGATGGCCCGCCTGAGGTCGACCAAGCGCCTCGAAGGGTCCCGGTGCCAGTCGTGCGGAAGCCGCAGTTGTCTCGGGCACCCCGGGAGTCTGAGCCGAAAATGCGGGTTGCGCATGGGTTCTTCTGGGCATGTGAGTAGTATTATTGGGATCATGTAGGGTTTGTTTCATGTAGACAGAGATAATTCAGGAAGGGGTTCTCAAAATGATGGTCCTCACGGCGGCTCCGTGCAGCCACGGAGTTGTAGGTCATGTGGAGAGATAGTCGAAGGATCCGAACAAATTCGGAGCATGCTGGGGTTGCAAGATCCTCTTAAGCTCGTGTAGAGGAGTCTGTAGACTGCGACATTGGTCGTAGAGTTATATGCAACAACAGTATGATAAGTTATTGGGAGTTCGTTGCCAAGTAGTCTAGGGACACATCTGATCAGATGGGCGTTGAAGCTTTAGGGGGGAGGATGCCAAGCACCATGCACCCCATACGCAGGTTTACCGTGGGCATTCTCCACCGCATTTGGATACTGCCCCCACTCATTAACGTTTCTACTATAAGAGCCCTTAATATGACTTCTATTATGCACTTTAATGGGTGGGGGCACGACCCAAGCTAGGTTTTGAGGCATAGTTGGATCTGGCAGTTTCTCATACTGACACCCTGAGTGCCACCCAAACAAAGCATTGGAGGGCGCGCTATAAAACCTAAACAAAATTGCCCCCTTCTGGGATCAAGCCCTTCAAACTACGTGGTAATTCACAGCTATCAGGGCTGGTCAGCAACAAGCCGGGAAGGTAAACGCAGCAATGGCAACAACAATGACAGAAGGTTTCGGGTTTAGGGTTGTACCCCAGAGCTATGTCCGAAGTGGTGGAAGCCTTTTTAAAGAGGATCGAATTGTCTGCTTGCATGAATGCCGCCTGTCATAGACATCACGCCAATGCGTTGGTAACGCTTTGTCACGCTTGCGTTACTGGAAGGTTTATAGGGAGCTCTAAGTGGAGTCACACATCCTCCATACCACCCCAAACCCTAAACACTGAATAGAAGTTTCCATGTTGCCTTCCATTATCCCTACACATCCCTATGTTATACCCCCTCTATAACCCCTATAAACCCTGGGTCTACATGAACTAGGAGTTATCGGAATAGCATCTTTGGAGACCCACTTGAGCCATATTCTAAACTCCTTAGATGGGGTTATACCGGGGATTCGGGTTTAGGGTTATAGGGTTTAGGATCTAAACTCCTTAAAGCGCATTATATAGGGAATTATATAGGGGACTCGCATATGGGTTATTAAGGGGGATACTAGGAGTTTAGACTAGAGCTCACTTGGAGTAGAAGCCTCAACGATTGCCAACAGTATTCCTTGAGACTCTTTGTGCCATCAGAGTCGAACCCTAAGCCCTAAACCCTAAAACCTAAACCCTAAGCCCTAAACCCTAAAACCTAAACCCTAAGCCCTAAACCCTAAAACCTAAACCCTAAACCCTAAATGCATCCCAAAGCCCTATTCAAGTCATTTAGGGCCCCTCCCCAACAACCCTAAAGCCCATATGAGCTATAGTCTAAACTCCTGAAAGGGATTTGTATAGGGGATTACATAGGGGAGTACTATTGGGGATATTAAAGGGGATACTAGGAGTTTAGACTATAGCCCATATATTCTTGTTATGCCGCTAATTCGGTTGCGGCCTCACCCAAGGTGAAGGGCTTGGGGTACTTGGAAGTATCGTCCTGAATGGTAAAGGGGCCCTCCCAAGTAGCCTAAACAAGCCCCAAACCAAAAACCAAGCCAAGTCCAAGGAGAAGGGTGTTGTGAAAACCATCATAAAGGCTAGGCTGAAGGGCCAACAGCTGCTTGGATGCCTCTTGCAGGTACGGTTTGAGGTTGATGGATGTGAAGGGCTTAAGGATTCGGGAAAATAGCGAGCACTAAAAAACACTCTGCCATAACGGTCCTTCTTTAAATTTGTTGGGCTGCACTTCAATAGAGGAATCTAGCATTTCCTGTTGGGAGTATCCTTGAGTTGTTTAATGGCATTTTGGGCTTGTTTCCTTTTTGAAGACTTTAGGTCTGTACCCCCACAGTCTGTAACCTTGGGTGTGGGGTCCCAAGCATAACAATGAAGCACGAACTTCCGTGGCTTAGGGGCAGAACCCAGCGGCATAAACCCTAAGAGTACGAATAAGAACCCCTTGACATTTGGGTTTCGACGAAGAAGGTCCCTTGCTCGAACTGACTTGAACCTTGGGATTTTGCAGAGCTGTTCTTGTGGAAGCGTCAGTTCCATGGGGCCAAAAGATAGGGGTCTGCTTTGGTAGTATATATAATGATGGATGACTGTATTTGGGGGTAATTTCAGGGTTCCCAAATGTACCTAGGACAGGGACGACGGGACCTACTGTTGAAGTTGATAACCTTGCATGAACTTTGCAAGCCTTAACGCGTTGGGCTGGGGTTTATATAGGTTTCAGGATGCTCAAAATCCCTAGGCCCTGGACCCGAAACCCAGCATACTGGAGTACGAGAACTTCCATGGTACAGGGTACTTGGGTTTAGGGTTTAGGATACTTGGGTTTAGGGTACTTGGGTTTACTTGGGTTTAGGGTTCAGGGTCTAGGGTACTCGGGTCAATGCCGTTTTTTTTTTGTATCAAGCGTAGTTTGCGTTTTGCAAAATTACGAGCACATGAAAAATGGCAAGGAGAATGGAAACTATTTGAGCATTGGGGAGTATCACGAGTATACAGGTAAGGAGAAGTGTGAGCGAGATCCCTTACTTGGGGGGTCAGGGAGGGGGACTTAGCAAGTAGGTCAAGAACCCCCACAACCCATATAGTAAACTGGTTATCCATTTTGTTGACCTACTTACCAAGTCTGAAGCCCTCAATCCCCAACCTACCCAAAGCCCTGCGAGCTTTAGTGAGCAGCCCTGCATTTGGGGATTTCCCAAGATAACGTGTAAGCTATTAATAACAATTACCATAGTCATAATAGTAGTAATCATAACAGCGATAAAAATTTTGGCAATAACAGCAACAGTAATACTGATGATAATGGCAGTCATAATATACGCAACCCCCACATCCTTTTTCTTAGAAAACCTTAAACAGCCCTGAACCCTCAACGGCCTAAACGCATCCTTTTCAGAGCCGCCGGCAAACCGAGGCTTCTCTCAAAAAGGCGCACCAATGCTCAGGCGAGGATGGAGGCCAAGTGATGTGGTACCTTTACAGGGACTATTGGGGGGGGTATGGGGACATCCAGGGCTAAGATTTCCCAAAGTTAGGGTACCTAAGCTAGGATCTAGGGTACTCTGTCGATAGGCTTACTGTGCCTGAGGGGAGTCAACGTCATTTACCGAAGCAGAGGAAATAGAGGAGGAGCGCAAGTTAGTTTGCCTCATGGTGATATCCATTTGAGACCATTGTTCAAAGCCTTTGGACAGAGCTCTGTGCAGTTTACGCAAGGCAGCGCAGGTTTTATTGAAACCTGTTGGGGTAGATTTTCCGATTTTCTGGCACAATTTTCAGGATGCTGTGGTGGGGGGGGCAACATTATTAAGTTGCTAGTACTGTTGCTGTTACTATTACGGTGACATTTTCTAAATAAGTGGAGGGCGGCCAACC